>LR754591.1:31582-45182 GCA_902729485.2 Mus minutoides | reverse complement strand
AAATTCCTTGCTAATAATTGCTCTTTCAATATTTTAAGTTACTGATAGATATACTTTGGTGGGCTGATATTATGTCATGAGATTTCCTATGCTTAATTTAAGAAATATATAGATAAGAAAAAGACTAAAATTAAAACTTTAGAATTATACTAATATATATATATATATATATATATATATATATATATATATATATATACATACATAAACACACACACACACACATATATATATATATATAGTGAACATATGAACCTTTTATTTCTCAGATGAATGGAAAAGATCCATTTGTCAAAACATTTAAATTTAAGTCTATTTCTTTATGTTGATTTTGATACCTGACATTGTAACAGGATGAGAATTTGGGCATAGCCAGAGAATAAATTCAAGGAGAAGACAAGGAGAAGATCTCAAATACATTATTTAGCAATTTGAGACAATTTACTTCATTAAGCAAACATTTTGTACTATATATACATGTATAAATTAATAAATTTAAATACTGATAATTAAACAAATTATACAAATCACTGAAAATTAGTCTATATACATATTTGAATTATGTTATCATTTTACATATTAATAAACTAGAGCTTACCCATTCTGTGTTTGCACATGTGTCTTTAATACCAGTTGGAACATCTTCTGGGTATATGCCCAGGAGAGGTAATGCTAGATCTTCCAGTAGTATGCTGTCTAATTTTCTGAGGAAACTCTAGAATGAATTCTAGAGTGGTTGTCCAAGCTTGCAATCCCACCAACAATGGAGGAGTATTCCTCTTTCTCTACATCCTTGCCAGCATCCACTGTCATCTGAATTTTTGATCTTAGCCATTATGAATGATGTGAGGTGAAATCTCAAGGATGTTTTGATTTGAATTTCCCTGATGTTTAAGGATGTTGAAAACTTTTTAGG
The DNA here is from genome assembly GCA_902729485.2 of Mus minutoides. NCBI lineage: Eukaryota > Metazoa > Chordata > Mammalia > Rodentia > Muridae > Mus > Mus minutoides. The sequence continues at coordinate 44,266 of LR754591.1, read as the reverse complement.
TGTATCTGATCCATTCGGTATTCCTCTGTTGAGAATTGTTTGTTTAGCTCTATACCACATTATTTAACAAGGTTTTTTGATTTTTCTTGAGTCCATCTTCTTGAGTTCTTTATGTATATTGGATATTAGTCCCCTATCTGATTTAGGATTGGTAAAGATCCTTTTCCAATCTGTTGGTGGCCTTTTTGCCTTATTGACAGTATCTTTTGCCTTACAGAAGCTTTGAAATTTAATGAGNTTTGTTTAGCTCTATACCACATTATTTAACAAGGTTTTTTGATTTTTCTTGAGTCCATCTTCTTGAGTTCTTTATGTATATTGGATATTAGTCCCCTATCTGATTTAGGATTGGTAAAGATCCTTTTCCAATCTGTTGGTGGCCTTTTTGCCTTATTGACAGTATCTTTTGCCTTACAGAAGCTTTGAAATTTAATGAGGTCTTACAGCACAAGCCATTGCTGTTTTCTTCAGAAATTTTTCCCCTGTGCCCATATATTTGGGGCATTCCTCCATTTCTCCTCTATAAGTTGCAGTGGTTTTTTTGTGGAGTTACTTGATCCACTTATACTTGAGCTTTGTGCAAGGAAATAATATTGGATGAATTCATATTCTTCTACATGATAACCTCCAGTTGTGCCAGCACCATTTGTTGAAAATGCTGTCTTTTTTCCACTGGATGGTTTTAGTTCCCTTGTCCAAGATAAAGTGATCATAGGTGTGAGGTTCATTTCTGGGTGTTCAATTCTATTCCAATGGTCTACTTGTATATCTACTGAACCAGTACCATGCAGTTTTAATCACAATTGCTCTGTAGTACAGCTTGAGATCAGGCAAGGTGATTCCACCAGAGGTTCTTTTATCATTGTGAAGAGTTTTTGCTATCCTAGGTTTTTTATTATTCCAGATAAATTTGCAAATTTCCCTTTCTATCTCAGTGAAGAATTGAGTTAGAATTTTGATGGAGATTGCATTGAATCTGTAGATTGGTTTTGGTAAGATATCCATTTTTACTATATTAATCCTGCCAATCCATAAGCATGGGAGATCTTTCTATCTTCTAAGAAATCTTTGATTTCTTTCTTCAAAGACTGGAAGTTCTTATTATACAGATTTTTCACTTCTTTAGTTAGAGTAACACCAAGGTGTAGGTGGCCACGGCTCTCCGCAGTCAGGCCGGACATGCATATCCTGTCCCATAAATAAGCCTAGTGTGCATGCATTGCTCTCTTCCAGTGACAGCCCCTCCTGAATGGGCCGTATGCTAATGAGGCATAGTTTGCTGCACCAACCCACGATCAACACAACTTCTCTTTGGTCCCCGGGTGGGTATATAAGCGGCAGCTCTCCTGCTGCTAGGGGTCCTGGGCATCTACAATCAAGGCGCTCCAGAATAAAGGTGGATTGAGAAGATCCTGGTGGTCTTGCGACTTTCTTGCCGGTCTAGTTAGGCGCTTTGCACCAAGGTATTTTGTATTATTTGTTACTATTGTGAAGGTAGTTGTTTTACTAATTTCTTTCTCAGACTGATATCCTTTGTTTATATAAAGAACACTGATTTGTTTGAGTTAATTTTATATCCAGCTATTTCACTTAAACTGTTCATCAGGTTTAGGAATTCTCTGGTGGAATATTTAGGATCACTTATGCATATTATCATATCATCTGCAAATAGTAATATTTTGGTTTCATACTTTCAAATTTTTATCCTCTTGTCCTCATTTTATTGTCTAATTGCTCTGGCTAGGAATTCACTATTGAGTAGGTAGGGAGAAAGTGGGCAGCCTTGTCTAGTCCCTTATTTTAGTGGAATTGCTTCCAGCTTCTTCCATTTACTGTGATGTTGGCTACTATTTTGCTTTATATTGCTTTCCTTATGTTTATGTATGGGCCTTGAATTCCTGATCTTTTCAAGACTTTTATCATGAATGTGTGTGGGATATTGTCAAATGCTTTCTCAGCATCTAATGAGATGATCATGTGGTTTTTGTTTTTGAGTTTATTTTATATAGTGGGTTATGTTGATGGATTTCCATATATTAAAGGATCCTTGCATCCCTGAAATGAAGCCTATTTGATCATGAATGATGATCATTTTTAGGTGTTCTTGGATTTGGTTTGTAAGAATTTATTGAGTATTTTTGCATCAATATTCATAAGGGAAATTGGTCTGAAATTCTTTTTTTGTTGGGTCTTAATGTGGTTTACGTATCAGAGTAATTGTGGCTTCATAGAATGAGTTGGGTAGAGTAACTTCTGTTTCTATTTTGTGTAATAGTTTGAGGAGAGATGGAATTAGGTTTTCTTTGAATTTCTGATAGAACTTTGCACTAAACCCCTCTGGTCCTGGGCATTTTTGGTTGGGAGACTATTGATGACTCCTTCTATTTCTTTAGGGGAAATGGGACTCCCCCCCCCCTTTGGTTTGTTTGTTTGTTTGTTTTTGTTGTTGTTTTGTTTTTTGCTTTTTGTTTTTGTTTGTTTGTTTGTTTTTTGTTTTGTTGTTGTTGTTGTTGTTTTTGGTTTTGTTTGTTTTTGTTGTTGTTTTGTTTTTTGCTTTTTGTTTTTGTTTGTTTGTTTGTTTTTTGTTTTGTTGTTGTTGTTGTTTTTGGTTTTTTTTTGATACAGGGTTTCTCTGTGTAGCCCTGGATGTTCTGGAACTCACTTTGTAGACCAGGCTGGCCTTGAACTCAGAAATCCACCTGCCTCTGCCTCCTGAGTGCTGGGATTAAAGGAGAGCACCACCACGCCTGGCCCAAAATGGGACTGTTTACATCATTAATCTGATCCTGCTTTAACTTTGGTACCTGGTATCTTTGTAGGAAATTGTCCATTATATCCAGGTTTTCTAGTTGTGTTGAGTATAGCCTTTTGTAGTAAGATCTGATGATATTTTGGATTTCCCCAGGATCTGTTGTTATGTCTCCTTTTTCATTTCTAATTTTGTTAATTAGGATAATGTCCCTGTGCCTTCTAGTTAGTCTGGCTAAGGGTTTATCTATTTTGTTGATTTTCTCAAAGAACCAGCTACTGGTTTGGTTGATTTTTTGAATAGTTCTTTATGTTTCCACTTGGATAATTTCAGCCCTGTGCTTGATTATTTCCTGCCCTCAACAATTCTTGGGTTAATTTGCATCCTTTTGTTCTATAGCTTTTAGTTGTTCTGTCTCTGTTCTATAGCTTTTAGTTGTTCTGTCTCTGTTTTTGGATGCACTCAGAGCTATGGGTTTTCCTCCTAGGACTGCTTTCATTATGTCCCATAAGTTTGGATATGTTGTGGCTTCATTTTCATTAAACTCTAAAAAGTCTTTAATTTCTTTCTTTAGTTCTTTGACCTAGATATCATTGAGGAGCGAGTTGTTCAGCTTCCACGTGAATGTTGGCTTTCTATTATTTTTGTTGTTATTGAAGATCAGCCTTAGTCTATGATGATCTGATAGGATGCATGGGATAATTTCAATTTTTTTGTGTCTGTTGAGGCCTGTTTTGTGATCAATTATATGGTCAATTTTGGAGAAGGTGCCATGAGGTGCTGAGAAGTATCCTTTTGATGGGTTTCCTTTGTCCCTATTCCTTCTGGCACAAGATCCTCTGCGTGGGCTTTTTTTTTTTTTTTTTTTTTTTAAAAAAATGTTTCATTCCACTCACTAGTGATCACAATATGCTGGGTGTGCTAGGGCATCTGCAGCATGGACAGTCCTCTGAGTACCTTGGAACCCTCCACAGAATTTGAGCCAAGATGGCTTGAGGTTGCTGCTACTGGAAGGAACCACAAACACTGGTCATGGGGATTTTCTTTGTTCCTGTCCCTGCTGGCTCAAGACCCTCCAGGATTTTGGAACAGATGTTGAGTTCCACTTACCATTGATCTCAAGATCCTGGGTGTTCTAGTGTGCCTGCGGTGTGCAGAGTCTTCTGGGATCCTTGGGACCCTCCTCTGTATTTGCACCCAAGATCTCGTGGGGCTGCTGCTGACCTCATATTATATGTTTTTAATCACATGCTCAGGTTATGTGGATGTGTGTGTGTGTGTGTGTGTGTGTGTGTGTGTGTGTGTGTATTCAAAACCTTATTATTTTTATAATATAATATTCATTCCTATTTATGTACATATTAGCTTTCAAGACTTCCTAAAATGCTTTTGTTCCCTGTAGACTGTATAATAGATAATGCAGTTTGATCTCACTAGTATTTCTTTCACATTATGAAAAATAATCTAGGAGTATTTTAATCAGTTGGCAAATATCAATTCCTATTAATCCTGATTGGTAAAACTATCTTTAAGTATATTTGACTCAGGAGTATTACCTTCGTTGATATTATATTAGCAAATTAATTTATTTAGAAATAGTAGAAAACAATCATTTAAAGGGTAAGAGGATGCTCTTTAACTGAAAAGTACATTAAGAATTATTTTTACAGAAAAAAAGAATGGGATATAGAACCAGCAATACAATTAATTAGTTACTTAACCCTAGTTAAAATTTCTGAATAAAGAATTTAATTTAATGTAAAACTTTTTAACTTAATCATTACACCAAATCGTATTCCATTGAAGAATAGTTGTTGTGTTAGATGAACATTATCACTGTCGAATATAAGATAATTTGGTCTAATATCTAATTATCAGGGAATATGTACCATGGATCTCAAATTTCTGAGAAGTTCCTAAAGAACTTTATATTTTAGTTCAACATCTCTAGTCATCTTAAATGCAAATCAAAACGAATCTGAGATTCTTTCTCAAAATGATCATTCAAGGAGATAAGAATGGATCAATTCACATTCTTCTACATGTTAACTACCAGTTGTGCCAGCACCATTTGTTGAAAATGCTGTCTTTTTTCCTTTGGATGGTTTTATCTCCCTTGTCAAAGATCAAGTGATTATGGGTGTGTGGATTCATTTCTGGGTCTTCAATTCTATTCCATTGATATATCTGTCTGTCGCTGTACCAGTACCATGCAGTTTTATCACAATTGTTCTGTAGTACAGCTTAATGTCAGGCATGGTGGTTCCACCAGAGGTTCTTTTATTGTTGAGAATAGTTTTTGCTATCCTAGGGTTTTTATTACTCCAGATGAATTTGCAAATTGCCATTTCTATCTCAGTGAAGAATTGAGTTGGAATTTTGATGGGGATTGCATTGAATCTGTAGATATCTTTTGGCAATTTGCAAAACACAAGAAAATCAACAAGATGGAAGATCAACTTGTGGATACTTCATTCCTCCTTAGAATAGGGAACAAAATACCCATGAAAGGACTTACAGAGACAAAGTTTGGAGGTAAAGGAAAGGATGGACTATCGGGAGACTATCCTACCAGAGGATCCATCAGATAATCAGCCACTAAAACCAGACACTATTGCATATGCCAGCAAGATTTTGCTGAAGAGACCCTGGTATAGCTGACTCATATGAGGCTATGCCAGTACTTGGCAAATACAGAACTGGATGCTCACAGTCATCTATAAGATGGAACACAGGTCCCCCAATGGAGAAGCTAGAGAAAGCCCCCAAGTAGCTGAAGGGGGCTGCTACCCTATAGGTGGAAGAACAATATGAACTAAGCAGTACCCCCAGAGCTTGTGTCTCTAGCTGCATATGTCTGCCATCACTGGGAAGAGAGGCCCTTTTGTATTGCAAATTTTATATGCCCCAGTACAGGGGAATGTCAGGGCCAAGAAATGGGAGTGGGTGGGTAGGGGAATAGGGCAGGGGGAGGGTATAGTTACATTTTGGGATAGCATTTGAAATGTACATGAAGAAAATATCTAATAAAAATTGAAAAAAACAACAATAAAAATGTAAATTAAAATAAGTAAATAAATATGAACTAACTAGTATGAACTAACTAGTACCCCCTGGGCTCGTGTCTCTAGCTGCATATATAGAAGAGGATGGCCTAGTTGGCCATCAGTGGGAAGAGAGGCCCCTTGGTTATGCAGACTTTATTTGCCCCAATACAGGGGAACACCGGGGCCAGGGGGTGGGAGCGGGTGGGTAGGGTAGCAGGGCCGGGAGGGGGGAGGATATAGGGAACTNTTGCAGCTCCATAGGAGGAACAACAATATGAACCAACCGCTACCCCCGGTGCCTCCTGGGACAAAATCTCGAACCAAAGTGTACACATGAAGGGACTATGGCTCTAGCTGCATATATAGCAGAGGATGGCCTTGTTGGACATCAATGGGAGGAGAGGCCCTTGGTCCTGTGAAGACTGGGTGCACCAGTATAGAGGAATGTCAGGACAGGGAAGAAGAGCAGGTTGGTTGGTGAGCAGGGGGCGGGGGGGGGGGGAGAGGATACAGGGTTTGGGGAGGGGAAAAGAGGAAAGGGGATAACATTTGAAATGTGAATAAGGAAAATACCTAATAAAAATAAAAAAGAAAATATGGTTTTAGCTCCTTTGTCAAAGATCAAGTGACATTAGATGTGTTGGATCGTTTCTGGGTTTTCAATGCTATTTCATTAATCTTCCCACCTGTCTTTGTACCAATACCATGCAGTTATTAATCACTATTGCTCTGTAATACAGCTTAAGGTCAGGGATGATGCTTCCTCCAGAAGTTCTTTTATTGTTGACAAAAATTTTGCTATCCTGGGTTTTTGGTTATTCCATATGTATTTGCAAATTGTTCTTTCTAACTCTATGAAGAATTGAGTGAAAGTTTTAATGGGGATTGAATTGAATCTGTAGATTGTTTTCTGCAAGATGACCATTTTTCCTATATTAATTCTGCCAATCCATGAGCATAGGAGATTTTGCATCTTATGAGATCTTCGATTTCTTTCTTCAGAGACTTGAAGATCTTGTTATAGATCTTTCACTTGCTAGGTTAGAGTCACATCAAGATATTTTATATTTTTTGTGACTATTGCGAAAGAGGTCATTTCCCTACTTTATTTTTTCAGCCTGTTTATCCTTTGAGTAGAGGGAAACTATTGATTTGTTTAATTTTATATCCATCCACTTTGCTGAAGTTATTTATCAGCTGTAGGAGTTCATCAGTGGAATTTCACATGTCATATAAGTATACTATCATATCATCTGCAAACAGTGATATTTTGACTACTTCCTTTCCAATTTGTATCCCTTTGACCTCCTTTTGTTGTATAATTGCTCTGGCTAGGAATTTGAGTACTATACTGAATAAGGTAGAGAGAGAATGGGCAGCCTTGTCTAGTCCCTGGTTTTAGTGGTATTGCTTCAAGTTTCTCTCCATTTAGTTTGATGTTGAATACTGGTGTACTGTGCATTGCTTTTACTCCATTTGGTTATAATTACCGATTTTACAATAATTTTCAGTTAGATTAACTGGCAACATTTTTTTTTTTTTGCAAAGTCCAACCAGTATGTCTAGCTTTGTTTCTTGAAGACTTTCAATTATTATCACCAAATTTGAAATCTCCATTAGTCCTCACCCAAGATCATGGTGAACTTAGGAGCATACAGATATCAAGTGCTAGACCTAACCACTGAAAATGGGAGATGATACTCAAAAGACTAGCGCTTTAGCTCTACATCAAGTAGACTGTTTCAAGATGCATACTAGGATTGAGTTTTAATTTCTCTGTGTGTCAATTAGATCAACTATAACATAATTGAGGACTTGTTTCTGATTTATCCATTTGTTATTTCCTAGATTGCTTGTCATTTGCAGGAGGGGTTTATTTTCTTAACAAAATCATTTTAAGAGACATCTTGGCCTTAGAATGTGATTTTGAAATGAAAACACCCAAGGCAGGACAATGTCATACAACATGATTTAATAAATCAACACCTACCAACTAGAAAGAAAATCTGTTTTTATGTATGGTCTACAGAAAATGCTGTACAGAGAAGGATAAAACAGAAATGCAACTATAAACTGGGATGCTCATAAAACAACTTTCACAAGTACAGTAAAGATAATCAGTCATAGTTTGCCAAATGCATTAAAGGCACAAGTTAAAAAGAAGAAAAACAACATTATACCAATATAGAAAATCAGGGAAATACACATTTTCTCACAGAACTTTAAGGGTGGTAAAATCTTTTAAATTGTGCTTCAAAGTAAATGATCGAAATAGTGGATTAGATAACTGTGGCAGAACAAAAAAAAATTAATAAAAAAAAAAAACAAGTAGTATGAAATCAAAACTTTTTTTTTGCAAATTTGTGCCCCCCTCCCCCAACTGAAAGGACAATATTTTTCTCTGAATAGTTCTACAAAGGGCTTTGAAAGGAATATTTAAAACTTCTGAGTAAAACAAAATACCCAGAAGGCCACAGGGATATATAAATATAAAATTAATAAAATTACAGGAATTAATACATATCCTTGATTTTACTGAATGTCAGTTTTCTCATGTACTGAACAAGAAAGAGCCTAGTTGTTTGGATTAGAAAGTAGAATCTTTCTTTTTGTTTTCTCAAAAAAATATACCTTATTATAAAAAATACATGCTGCCATGGGGCAAAAGAATAAGGAATGATACTTCAAGCATAGCATCTAAGAAATAAGAATGTGTATATACTTTAATTTTTCCAATAATTTATTTTTTATTCTCTTTATATCCCTACCACATGCCTCTTTCTTCCTCTATTTCCAGTCCCACCCTTACAAACTCCTCCCTCTTTGCACATTCTCCTTCTCCTGAGAGAAAGAGAAGCCCTTCTTGGGTATCAACCTATCCTGGAACATCTAATCCCAGCAGGGCTATGCACATCCTATTCCACTGAGGCCTAATTATGTATTCCAGGTAAGGGAACAGAATCCAATGTCAGGGAATAGAGGCTGAGACAGCCCCTCATACACTTGTTAGGGGACCCACATGAAGACTGAACTACACTTTTTGTACAAATATATGTACTTTAATATCTATTGAAATAGATATTAAGGTAAGGCTAGTCAGAAAAATAAAAACAGTCACTATATACTAATCTACATAACAACACATTAAAAGGATATTATGATCCTAAATGTATGTACACTAAACATTAATATACTTTGTATCATAAAACCAAAACAATAATAGTAGGTGATTTCAATACCCTACTATCACCATTAAACAGGTTATCCTGAAAAAACTAAAGGGACAAACTTTGGAATTAAATGACAGTAAATAAAAACACTTTATTTAGGCTTTAAAAAGGAAGCAAAGAGTTGATAATTATTTGATCACAATATTTATATTATTTTTGACAACATACATTTATATTAAAATGTTTCTTAAGGAAACATTAATTTTAGTAATTTATCAAAGCTGCTTATTTAGTCTTCTGGGATCACTGTTCTACTTAATGAATTGGTCAATTAGATCAGGGATACTAGGAACAGATTATTAATTAAAGAAACAGTAAACTTCTATCTACTAAAAGTGAAAATGACACTATGGCAAAATTATATGGCACTGTATGACAGTTCACAATTGATATTAGTATGGATATAGTAACTTGTAGATTAATATTAGGTATACTTTAATCGAAATAATGTTGTCTGTATTTGTTTATATAGAGGTTTCTGTTGACCAACAATAATTTCTTTAAAAAATAAATTAAAATTTTTAGAGAACAATCATTTTCTACAAGTATTCTCCATGTTTTTATAGGAAGTGCTTGCTCTTTGATTGATATTCAGTTGATTTTCTTTCATGATTATAATTCAAAGCTGTATAATTTTACATTACAAATAAAGTGCTGCTACCTCCCAGAGGTTTTCATGCATTGCTAAAGAAGAATAAAACTATACACATGAAAACTATTGAAAATATGGTTTAATCTATTTTGAAGTGTGTTGTTTAAAAAAATGTTTGCCAAAATAAATATAAAATGTGTATCATCTTTTAATTAAAATATGTACTTATTATTGGCTGCATATTTCTTGTTTAGAAAGTTAATATCATCTTTGAATTGTGTTAGCTTTATTGATTTAAACACAAACCTACCCCAAAAGTGTAACAAGTTTTCTCTTACTCATTACTGCCCTCAACTTTACTTGTATAATATAAAATTATCTAATTTTATTCCACTTCCTGTCTTTTAAATAAGGATCACACTCTTTATATATATTTTAAAAAGCACTTATTTAGATGGTGAAATACTGAAAGTCTAAACATTGTTAGGTTTTCCTTTTGACTATATTAAGCAGAAATTTTCTAATGTATTTTCATAAGAAATTAAATTTTCCCATTAGATTTGAAAATATTTAACCCTGTATAGTTCATACATTAAATAACAGTAGTTGGGAAACCAATGAAAGAAGATTGCACAGTCATTATCACTTCAAACTCAAGATACCATGTCTCACATCAACCCTAAATCATAAATTGAGGTGCGTTTAGACTATGTGTCAGAAAATCCTTTGTATTTCAACAATAAATCTTTAAAATGCTCTGAGTACACCTTTCCTGCATACTTTCTCTGAAAAATTAACTCCTACATGATATATTTTATTGGTTTGTTCAGAAGATCAGTCCACTTCATAAAAGAAATGGCATATTATCTTGCTCTGATATTGTTACCTATTTTATATCCATTTCTACCCTTATTGGGTGACTAATAATATAACTTTGGATTTAATATATATTTATTAATGATTAAATTACTTTAATGGGTATATACATTACTAGGGCTATATATTTGAGAGTTATATAATTTATGTATTAAAAATTCTATTTAATTAACCTTTTCATTATAAATGTATCTAGATTTTGTTTTCATTAAATGCTATCAATCTAAGATTTACATTTTATTTATCATTAACATTTAAGTATATCTGATATTTTGGTGATAGCATTTTGGTGATAGCACTAAAGATGAGTAAGACACAATACATATTGAACATACATATTTCTTATTCTACAAAAAGACTCACAGCCTCTTATTTAATCTCACCAAATTGTAAAATTTTATTTTTTTGGCTTGAATTCAATTCAAATTTTGTTGTGGTACACATAATTGCATTCTTCTTTAATATTTAAATAGCTATTTATTTTGATTATTTCTTTATGATTTTGATTGAATATATCAACTTTGATTGATATATACATTTTATACATATACACTTAAAATGATAGGATAATGACTTTGATTTCTGATTATATTTAATTGGCTAAGAGTGGAAATTCTTTTTTAATTAATCATTTTAATCATTTCAAATGATATTCCCTTCACAACCTCCCAACCCATTGCCTCCCTTCCTCCTCCTTTACCTTTATGAGGATGCCCCTCTACCCACTCACCCACTCCGACCACATAGCTCTAGCATTCAGCTATGCTGGGTCAATAAACCTACACAGGACCAAGGGCCTCCTCTGATACATATGTATATGGAGCCATAGATCAATCCATATATGTGCTTTGGTCTATGGTTTAGTCCCTGGGAGCTCTAGGTGGTCCAGTTAGTTGATATTGTTCTTCCTATGTGGTTGCAATCCTCTTCAGTTCCTTTAGTCCTTGCCCTAGCTCTTCTATTGGAGTCCCTGAGCTTAGTCCTATGGTTGGCTGTGAGTATTTGGTCAGGTGCTAGTAGAACCTATCAGGGAACAGTCATTCCAGGATCCTGTTAGCAAGCACTTCTTGGTATCAGCAATAGTGCTGAGGGTTTGGTGTCTGCAGATAGGATGGATCCCTAGGTAAGATGGGTCTTTAGACAGCCTTTCCTTCAGTCTCTGTTCCATTTTTGGTCTCTGTCTTTCCTTTGGACAGGAAAATTTTTTGGCCAAATATTTTGAGATGCATGAATGGCCCCATTCCTCAAATGTGGTCCCTGCCTATCTACTGGAGGTGAACTCTATAGGTTCTATCTCCCCTTTGTCGGGTATTTCAGCTAAAGTCATCACTCTGTTTCCTGGGAGCTTCTTGCTTCCCTAGCATCTGCAACATTCTCAGGGCTACCCCAAGTCAGCCATCTGTCACTACTACATATTTATATTCAATTTCCTAAACCTCTGTGATTCCTTCTTGTCCCTTCCAAAATCTGCTCCAGCTCCTCTTTTTCCCTTCTCCTCTTTCCCTCCCATGTCCTCCCTATCTGTGATTATTTTGCCCCTTCTATGTAGAATTGAAGCATCTACGTTTAGACTCCAGAAAACCAGATAACCCTATTAAAAATGGGGTACAGAGAGCACCCACCACCACGCCATCTTTCCTCTGAGCCCAGCGGACACAGCTAGGGACACACCAGGACTTTAAGATCGCATCGGGGTTACGCATGAGTGCAGTGCAGAGGTGGTTTTGGGAGCAGCGGGTCAGCAGTTCCCCCCACGGGCAGGATCTGAGAACTCCGCCCCACCGGAGGCTGGGCCTCTCCCAGCCAGAGCACCCGCCACCCCGCCATCTTTCCTCTGAGCCCAGCGGACACAGCTAGGGACACCCCAGGACTGTAAGATCTCCTTGGGGTTACGCGGGAGTGCAGTGCAGAGGTGGTTTTGGGAGCAGCGGGTCAGCAGTTGCCCCCAGGGGCAGGAACTGAGAACTCTGCCCCACCGGAGGGTGGGCCTCTCCCAGCCAGAGCACTCGCCACCCCGCCATGTTTCCTCTGAGCCCAGCAACTCCAGGACTTTAAGACCACATCAGGAGCTCAGGGCCTGGGCCTCAGGCTCTGTGCACTCTCTTAGGCTCTTTCGGGACTCCCCAAGATATCTCTGGAAGTGAGGTGAGCAGGGGAACACAGCCTCTGTTCCGGCCCAATCTCGTGGAA
>LR754591.1:0-29949 GCA_902729485.2 Mus minutoides | reverse complement strand
TGGAACACAGGGTTCCCAAGGAAGAAGGAGCTAGAGAAAGTACCCAAGGAGCTAAAGGGGTCTTCAACCCTATAGGTGGAAGAATAACCATGAACTAACTAGTACCCCCTGGGCTCGTGTCTCTAGCTGCATATATAGAAGAGGATGGCCTAGTTGGCCATCAGTGGGAAGAGAGGTCCCTTGGTTATGCAGACTTTATTTGCCCCAATACAGGGGAACGCCGGGTACAGGGGGTGGGAGCGGGTGGGTAGGGTAGCAGGGCCGGGAGTGGGGAGGATATAGGGAACTTTCTGGATAACACTTGAAATGTAAATGAAGAAAATATCTAATAAATGTTGAAAAAAATGGGGTACAGAGCTAAACAAAGAATTCTCAACTGAGGAATCATGAATAACTGAGAAGAACTTAAAGAAATGTTTAACTTCCTTAGTTACCAGATAATGCAAATCAAGATGACCCTGAGATTCCAACACACACTACTCAGAATGGTTATGATCTTAGGTGACAGCAGATGCTGGTGAAGATGTGGAGAAAGAGGAACACTCCTCCATTGCTGGTGAGACTTCAAGCTAGTAAAACCACTTTGGAAAACAATTTGGCAGTTCCTCAGAAAATTGTAATTAGGTCTACCTAAAGAACCAGCTATACCACTCTTGTGTATATACCCAAAAGATGCTCCAACATGGACACATGTTCCAGTATGTTTCTAGCACCATTATTTATAATAGGCAGAAGCTGAAAAGAACCTAGATATCCTTCAATGGAGTAATAGATACAGAAAATAAATATGGTTCATTTACACAATGGAGTACTACTCAGTTATTAAAATCAATGACTTTCATGAAATTTGCAGGCAAATGGATGAACTAGAAAATATCATCCTGAGTGATTTTTTTTTTTTAGTACCTCTTTTGGCATCATTTTATTCCTTGCCTTTTCTACTTTGAGGGAGGATAAACATCATCCTATTTCTTTCGGTTGCTAGATTAAGAAGATTCTAGACAACTTTTTACCTGAGAATTGCATAAGTAAAAATTAGAAGTTAATTCATACATGCATTTATAAAAGCAAATATGTACGTGTGGTATGATTTTTTTAAATGAAGTTTACAGTAATACTGGTATATTAAAACAAATATACTATACTAACAAATATACTATTGGTATATTAAAACTAAACAAATAGCAAACACTATATATGTGTATACACATAGATACATAACATATCTAGAGTTGATTAGTGGGTGGAGTATAAGATACACAATAACCTCTATTATGCAATCAGTGTTTACATAAATGATCAAATGGGTAATAAGGGATCTGTTTGCTAGGGTCACTAGGCACCTGATAGACTAGAGTATGTGTAAAAATAATAATATTTATGTATGAAGACAAGAAATTGGTCAAAATTCAGCCACTTTACATTTTATTCTGAGTTTGTGCAGTGTTAGGGATTGATCTTAGTCACAATACATGCTAAGCAAAAGGACACACACTGTATGTACTCACTGATTAGTGGATATTAGCCCAAAAGCTCAAAATACTTATCATAAAACCCACAAACCAAACCAAACCAAACAACAAACAACAAACAAACAAACAAACAAACAAAAAACCCCACAAACCATATGGAGCTTAAGAGGAATAGTATTCTTAACATGAGGTTTTATTTGGCATAAATTTAATATATATATTATACATTGTAATTCAGAGTTTTAAAGTGTTAAATAACATGGATGATTTTATACAATAAGCACTGAACATTAAAACTATAGAGAAATTGATGGCTAATTTGGTTTAGAATAGCTCAGCTACAAAGAGCCATATTTTTAAAAATCATATTCCAAATATAACTGACAGTCATAGTAACAATAAAAACAATTGTATAAAATATTGTATAAAATAGTATTTTAACTTTGATATTACTAAATATATGTATATTTATCAAAATGGTCATTTTAATTTTTTCATGTTTTACTTTTTATTAAATTTTGCTGATGACTCTAAATTTACACATGCCTACATTTAAGTCTTAATATTCTATTTCTTTCATTCCTTCACTGGTAAAATGAGAGGTGTGATGTTCACTTTCTTGAATAAAAACTAGTTTTTGAATATATCAAATAGTGAATACAATTTGAAAATAACAGGTAACACACCCTGTTTTTAATCCCAGAGAATTGAAAAGGGCAGGTAAACCAATACTTTCAGTGATATCAACCTGTGTATCGTTTCTGTAGTTGTGTAGTCAAGGAATTCTGAGCTGAATTATCTGAATACTAAATATACCTTATAATGTGAATTTAGTGTCTTTGGAAAACAATGTACTATTTTGAGGAAATAGAGACAAAGATATATGCTCTCTCATGCTAAGAATATACTCAATGGTTAACAGAAATATTTTAAAATATTTTCTAGAGTATCATTGCTAATTAGAATTTCTGATTGATAATATATTTATTACACATATCAGACTTCAAGGACACTAACCCTTATCTTCTGTTAATTTGTTGCCTCTGATGGTAGAAAATGATATAGGATGGAATCTATATATAGCCCAAAGATTAACTATATGTCTAGATTAATGAGTTTGATTTGGGGAACAATGTTTCCCTTGGCTTTTGTTTATGCATATTGTGCATGGGAGTTATTTTCCTGGTAGATGGGAAATGCATTGAAAAATTTAAAGAGTAAAAAGGAGTTAAATGAAGATGACAAAATCAAAATGAGAAGGAGAAGGTTTTCAAATGAATGGAAAAAAGTTTATTGACAAGGTTTAAATCTGAGAGAACATATGGTTATCTTCTAATCTTCTATTGAATGGAAGAAACTAAGTGTTACTTTTATGCTGTTTTCAGGCTCTCGAGTTTACAACCATTAATTAAGATGCTGAAAATTATTGTATATAATTTTTATTTTTTAAATGCATAATATTTGATCTGTGGATGGCCAACCATACACAGATCAAATATTATGATAATTTAGTGATAACTACTTGTTTGTATTATTTCTAATCATAAAATTCATTTAATTTTAGTAAATATCAGAAAATTTCACAAAGGGATATTTAATTGACAGAGTTACATTTTGAAGCTATATATCTTATTCTCACACTTCATATAGTAACAATTCTTAAAATATAGTTAAGATTTGTATTTTCTGATCTTAATCCTCTGTACCACTCATGTTTGACTACTGTGGCTCTTATTGTGTGTGGTTAACAACTTTATGTTGTATATTAAAATGAACTCTTCATCTATTACAACTACCATATCTTTATAAACATATAAAAATGCAAACATCTGAAAATGAAAATATAAGTATTTTTGTAAATAATGTATATCATATCTTCATTTATGTCATTAAATTCTATGTGCCCTTTATAATTTGTTCTTGGCATTGGAAATTAGGTTTACTGCAATTTTATTGAAATGAAATTGTAACTTTGTAATTAGCATAGTCCTTATACAATTCGTGTGTAATCATTTGTAAAATTAAATTTTAATAGAAATCATTCAAAATAGTATATATCTTTTACTGAAGATATTCCATAGCACCTGGGTCTCCTTCATGTATGACCGTTGCTTTAAAACATGAAGAACTACATGTTTACAATGTATTTTTCTGTTTATTTAAAGATTCAATAACCTTTAAAAATGGCAGTTCTCCACAAATGTCTTTGCTGAGTAAAAATAATTGCTCTCAAAATGCCAGCAGAAGCATGTACATAAATTGACATGGTTTTAAAATGTCATTTATATGCAAAGAAACAAAAATGACCAAAACATTTTATAAGAATAAGAAATGAGACAGAACACATATGTAAAACATTTTCTGTAATTCCATTGCAGCTACAAAATTACTGTTTAAGGATAGGGTTAAATTCACAAAATGGTGTGCTTCTATTAATTTTCCAAAAAAAAAAAAAAACATTAAAATTACAATTGGGTAGTTTTTGGCTATGATGCCATGCCATTTCAATGTGTGAGATTTATATATTATATATTATATTTATATATTTTATTATGTACATTATAAATTATATTTTAGAAATATAACACATATTTGTGTATATTTGTATTTGTATCTAAACCTATTGAATCTAATAACAATTAGTTAAATAAGGGACCATGAATTTGAAGCAGAGTGGGTGTGGCATATAATAGTGTTGGAAGAGGGAGAGGAAAATATGTTTTAATTATTTTCCAAACTCAGAAATAATATAAAAATATATGTACAAAAATTCTTAAGTGAAAAATATGTTAGAATATTTTCATTTATTCTGTAATTGAAATATATTCATGGGAAACATCAAAAGTAGACAATACCATATAAAATACATTAAAACATCTTTATTTTAAGAAAATACTGCATTAAAATATAGAAAAGTAAGCCTCAGAATGAGTTTCTGCTAACCAAATGCCATATCTGCCAAAACATTTTTCTCTGGAGGTTCAAAATAAAAGTTTTTCTATAATGGTGTCCATCATATACACTGAAGAGAAATTTCTTTGATCAGTGGTGAGAATTATGCTGATCTATAAGTATTAGGATAATGTTATGATTATGAATTATAGTACCAACATGGTAACTGTAAGCACTCCTCCCACATCTATGACTTCATTAGTTCTGGATAGTTGGCCAGATTTCTAGCCTCAAACATAGTTTTTCCCCTACTAAGATAGTCTAAAGTTTAATTAGAGAGCTTCTGGTTACCACAAAGCTACATAGAAATAACAGTGTGTGTGTGTGTAAAACACACTTTTTAAAAGATTGTTCAGCTCTTAAATCACATTTGATGCCTTCAATAATGTTAAATTTTCAGTTATCAATTTGTTCTACTTTCAGTAATTCCTTTCTTCACTGATATTCTAAGAATGAAAATAAAACTTTAATACAAATTTTCATCTTCAAAATAGTTAATAGATATTTTCTTCATTTACATTTTGAATGTTATCCTGAAAGCCTTCTCCCACCTGCTCCCCAACCCACCCACTCCTGCTTCCTGGCCCTCATATTCCCCTGTACTGGGGCATATAATCTTCACAAGACCAAGGGCTGCTCCTCCCAATGATGGCTGACTAGGCCATCTTCTGCTACATATGCAGCTAGAGACACAAACGTTGGAGGTAGTGGTTAGTTCATATTGTTGTTCCTCCCATAGGGTTACAGACCCCTTCAGCTACTTGGTTACACTCTCTAGCTCCTCCATTGGAGGCCCTGTGTTCTGTCCAATAGATGACTATGAGCATCCGCTTCTGTATTTGCCAGGCTCTAGCATAGCCTCACAATTATAATCGGTGTAAAAAATTTTCTCTAATGATTATGACTATAAGTCTATTCTGTCTATAAAGTGGAATACAACAAGTAGCAAGTAATGTAGTATATGCACATGTTGCAGTGCAAAGGAAATACATATCTTACAACAGAAAACCTCTTGATATCCCCAAATGATGAACAGAGTCAGACTTCAGATGAATATATTCATGCATGGATCTGAGGCAACTCCAAATGAGCAGAAAGAACCTTATTAAGATGATGAAATTCTAAAATTAAATTGTAGTAATTATTCCATACTTATGTGAATTTCCAAACCTCTCTCAATGATATTACCAAAGCAAGTAGTTTATGTGATTCAAAATGTATCTCAGGAAAAGCCACATTAAATTCATAATTTACATTTTACATAGAAGAATTTCACTCTTTTTATGGTATTTTGGTGAGACCATGAGACTTGGTTCTAGCTACCTGTAGGCATAGGCCTGGGAACTTCTAGTCCTGATTCAATATGCTTCTGCCTGAATTTCTCTGCTTGGCTCCATATTAACTTTGGCAATATGTTCTCAACTTCTGACTAGTCTGTCTTCACCTGTGTATAGCTTGTTCTCTCTGAAAACTGCTTCTGTAAAATAGCCATACATACACAATGCACTCCACAAACTACATACTTTTCTTTCTCTTCTGCTCATAAGTAGCCTCTCTTTCTTGTGCTGCTCTTGTGCAAGTTGA
Organism: Mus minutoides; assembly: GCA_902729485.2. Lineage (NCBI taxonomy): Eukaryota > Metazoa > Chordata > Mammalia > Rodentia > Muridae > Mus > Mus minutoides. The sequence goes on along the minus strand of LR754591.1, from coordinate 23,941 downwards.
GTATATCCTATTTCTGACATATTCTGTCAAATCATTCTGATTCATTACTTTGTATGCCCCTTGATTACATGTCACATTTAAACATTGCTTCTTCCTTCTACAAACTAAGCTTGCCTTTATTGTTAGGGATTAAATGTCAGTACTAAGAGCATGTCTGTATTTCAGTCGTATCATACTGTAACCCAGGGAATGTCTGCATTAAGGACAGATCATATAGAGTGAGAAGGTCTTTGAATGTAATCACTTGCCAGAGCAGCCATGTTGCTGGATTAAAATTCCTCTACACACAGAATATTAAGATTATGCTTACATGTGTTTTTGAGTATTTTCTTAGTTTGACAAATATTTATAATGGAAATAACCTGTTTTATACAATATTTTTAAAACCTGGTTGAACTAGGGAAAGGCTGGAAGAAGCTGAGGAGGTGGGTGACCCTATAGGAAGACCAGCAGCCACCAACCAAGCAGCATACACTAGCTGGTACGAAGCCCTGACCCATATAAATAACCTTTGAGAAATTGGGGCCCCAGTGAATGGGGAGGTCTGGTGGGTGTGGGGGTGTGTGGGTGTGTGGGTGTGGGGAAATTCTCTTGGAGACAGGGGAGGAGGATGTGACTGGACTGTAAAAAAGATTAAAGTTAATAAAACAAATTTTAAAAAGCATACACAAATGATTGGATGAAAATTCAAAAAGCTGTTAGTACGTTGTTCTGCCTAAGCTTGTCAAGTAGAATAGAATTTAATGGATAGGTATATTTCTTTTTTTTTCTATATAATGTAAATAATGAAAATGTGAAACTACATAAATCTGTACTTTATTGGAGCCATATGATCTGCAATATATAATTTATTCATGAAATTAGAAAGCTAATATTTGACAACACATTGTCAATTAGGCCAATCTCTCTCTCTCTATATATATATATATATATATCTTTCCATGGAGATTGAATGTGAAAATTTAGATATTAATGATTTGTTAAGATTTATAGTTGCATTACAGATTAATTAACATTGTGTATTCAAAATGATCGTGCTATAAGCTGATAGTGATCACTAATTGAAACAGAATGGAGCATACATGTAACACTTTGGTATTAAAGGAAAAAAAATTGGTGCCTTAGAAAAGAGATCCTTCTTAAAATAGGGTGGTATTTGTCACTATGAATCAAAGAAAATTTTAGTTCACATCTGTGATGGTTTGTATATGACTGGCCCAGTGAATGATACTAGTAGATGCTGATATGTTCCTGCATTGATGATAATTGACTAAATCTCTGAACCTATAAGCCAGACCCTAACTAAATGCTGTCCTCGTAGGAGATGCCTTGTTCAAGCTATCAGTTCACAGCAGTAAAATCCTAAGACAACATTTTTTATTCTTATAAAATTAACAAATACTAAAAAGTTGAAATTACAAAGGAAGTGTTTGTTATAAGATCATTAGGATTTGGAGAACAAAAAGATGTAGGGAGTACCTGGAGTGAGTTGGAGGATGGAAATATCATAATATATTAAAATATATTGTACTAAAAATCTACTTTTAATAACACAAAATTATATTACAAAACAGTGAGAGACAAGAAAATTAGTAGGGATCCAATACAAAGTATTTGGAAATAACTGACTAAAAACCACAAGAATAAAAATTAAACTTACAGATTAAATATATGTAGCAAAGTTAAAGAAAAGTAGGAATTCTGTGATTTTTGTTTCATTTTTGAAAGTGTGTCTATTTCAGGCTATATATAAGATACATTTCTTCATTGTATGAGAATATTAATAGTAGGAATAATATCAATACTAGAAAGGCAAGAGCAATGAAATCTAAGCTTTAACTTACGTTGTGTATTAATATTTAACTGATTTTTAAATATAAAACCATTAATTTATTTAAAGTATTTGAGAATGACTGAAAGGCAGAGATCAATCATCAATCTTGTTATCGGAGAATAATCCTGCAACATTTTATATTGTGAATTGAGTCAAATCATTTTGGGTTTGGAGATGTATTAATTTTAGAAAACAAGTATAAAAGTTTCTTTAAAGCTTTGGCAGCCTTGAGGTGATCAGTAGTCATTGTTAAAGAAAATAAGTGAGAGCAATAATTTCAAAGGAGGGAAATTTTCTTTTGGTACCTGGTTTCAGAGATTTAAGTCCATTATCAGACAGATTTATAAATTTGAGCCTTTATTGAAGCAGAAATTATGGCAACAGAATAATTTGAAGGAGAAGTTCTCTGCTTGAACTTGGCCTAGATGTAATTAGAGTGAGAAAAGATGCGACTCAGAGCAGTAGTGTACTCCTAGCACACACTCAAGGACTTACATGAACACATTAAGCTCACCTTCTGTATTTTCAATACTTGCAAAAATATATCAATATGTTAATTAACTCAGGATCTATATTATTCAATTACTACTGTATAGTGGAAAATACCAGCTTGGAACCAGATTAAAGACAACAGTCTTCAGTGGATGATTTATATCCAATTGACAAGTACATACTTACTATAAAACCACTAGAGTGCTTTTTTATAACCCCAAGACTGAACTTTTACAACACATGAGTACAATCACTTCTTTTTGTATTATCCCTTTGTAGGTAGAGAAAAATAAAAACAAGTAGGAACACCTTTATTAAATAATATGTAATGAACATTTTTCCTATTTACTCAAAATTCAAATTTCAAAGATTTAAAATAAAATCATGAATGAAAAGACAATAAGTTAAATGTATCATCTCATCTTAGGTTTCTATATAAGGTAACATACTTTCATATGATTAAGCATTTTTTCATTATTTTAATAAACTTGTGTCATTTTGTTAAGTATTTAGAAGATATCTATTAGGAAAGCAAAATGACTCAGTGAGTAAATGTGTATGCCATGAAATCTCATATTCTCATTTCATTCCCTAATGCACACAAGGAGGAAGGACTGTCCTGCTGAGTTTCTGACCTTTAAAAATGGGCTATAGATACATGCTTGCACATGAACACATTCATACATGCACACAAGCAAGTACACAGAAGCACACACACACACATACACACTGAATAAATAAGTAAATAAGTAATAGAGAAACAAAGAAAGGAAGAAAAATTATTGTGATATCCAATTTGTCCTGTAAAGAAATTGCTGAGTAGAAATAAAATTATGTTTTAGCTGCCTCCCTGGAAACTGAGATGGAAATATAAACTTATTATTATAAAATGAGAAAAGTATGAGAGCTGGGATTTACCGAGAACTTGAGGACAGTTGAAGATCACTCTGAATCAAAAATTTAGAAAATAATTAGATGACACTTATGGAATCCTTTCTCCAACAGAATGCACAAGAGAAATCTAAGACCACAACCTAAATCATGTCAATATCAAATAGACATATTAAATGAAAAATATGTAATATTGTCATTAAACTATAAAACAAAAGACTGAAATGTGTGGAGTAGATTTAGTTTTGTAGTGCCACTGTATTTACCCATGGTCTAGTAGATTACTGATGGTTCATAGATGGTTATAAAAGTAACTACAACATTCATTTTAAATCAAATATATATATATTTTTTCAGGCCCATATTCTGGTAGTTAGACAAAACCTGGATTTCTTCTGAAACTTTTGTAGTGAATTCCCCTCGGCTAAAGGAGCTAGTGATAACTGGAAGAAGGGAAAATAAATAAAACTTTTTAGGGCATAATAGCACATCAACATGCATGATTTGGTTCAGGTTTTTTAAGTAATACAAGTACCTGTTACACTTTTCAAATTTTTGTAAAAATTTTAATCCAACATCCTGGTTCTTCTGGCAAGAGATTATATGTAAAGACTAGGTCTGTGTGATCCAGTTGCAATGTAGATACTCCACAAATGTTTATTCTCTGTGGCTGGAATACACACATATCCTAGTACACACCTTGAACCACAAACAATGTAAGTAAGATTAGCTTGTAGAAGGTAGTAGCCATGTTACAAGAAGTGATGTCTAATTGAGTGGCAGAAAAAATGATAAATCAGAGAATTATTTGACAGAATGAACCATAGATAGTATATGCCCAACACTCATCAGAACGATGCAGAAAAGACTTAAGACAGCGATACTAAAAAAGAGAGGGGATAGAGATCAGTTTGTTGCGTATAAATAAGTTGAGTTCAGGCAATGTAGTGGAGTTCAATTTAGTAAAGTTCAGTTCTATGCAGAGTAGTGGAGTTCAGAAGAAAGGCAGTTTTTGTTTGTTTGTTTGTTTTTTCTGGGACAGGCTTACAAGAATAAGAAGGAACCAAAAGATTAGAATACATGGCCAGAGTTAGTTTGAGCCCAAGCAGAAAAGTTTTGTGAGGAGACAAGAGAAGCTTGCTTGAATCACTCAGCTGGAGAAGAGTTTCAGCAAGAATAGGTAAAGTGAACCAGCTGTGAAGAGTACAGAAATAACTAGAAAGGGTGAGCTTATTCAGCAGTATGGGCATTTAGGGGGTGTGGGGCGATATCCACACTCAATCAGACACAGGCTTAGTGGCAGCTTCTGCGCCAGTTGTTGGGAGACACTCATGAAGAACAAGCTGCCTATCTACTGTATATGTTCAGGTTGCCTCAGTCCAGTCCATGCTTTCTCGTTGATTAGAGGTTCAGTCTCCAGGAGCCCTCAAATGTACATGTTAGTTGACTCTGTTCGTCTTCCTGTAGATTTCCTGTCCTTATGGGTCCCTAAGTCCCACTGAGGATTTACTTTCTCTATTCCCTGATTCCCCTATATCTGCTCCTCCAACCCCTCTTTTCTTCTTATCTCCTTTCTCACACAGTTCTTTCCCTCCACTCACCTATAGTATGTATTTTATTTCCCGTTCTGAGAATAAATCAACTATTCTTCCTTAGGCCTTCTTTCTTATTTGGTTTCTTTGGGTCTGTGAATTACAGTGTAGTTATCCCGTACTTAGGTAATATCAACTTATCAGTGAGTTCATAGCAAGCATGCCTTTTCAGGTCTGGGTTACCTCACTCAGGATTATATTTTCTTGTTCTGTTCATTTGCCTGCAAAATGCATGATGGAATTGCTTTTAGTAGCTGAGTAGTATTCCATTGTGTAAATGAACTACAGTTTCTTTATACATTCTTCACTTGAGGGACACTTGAGCAATCTACAGCTTCAATGCTATTCTCATCAAAACTCATCCCTCTAATTTTTATTAACATTTTCTGATATACCTAGTAATGAATTCACTCATAATATATATTTAGAGTTCCTCAAATATTTAAACAACCTGCAATGAAAAGAAAAATAGGCATTGGGCTCATTTATGCAAGACAAGAATAGCTGTTTTCATTTCAGATTGTATATGCCCAGATGCTCATTTCAGAATATAATACTGAGTTAAAAAGGCATTATTATTATTCCTGACTTAAGAAAGTGTGCTGCCTACTACAGGAGGAAACTAAATTAACACATACCTTTACTATGTTGTTATCATCAATTTAAATTTAATTTTATTATCTTTCTAGTTGTTTTTAAAGTTCATTATCATATAAGTTTATTCTATTTCTATATTAAAATCATTAATGCCTAAGAGTATAATCTATCATGTGGCTGTAACAATCATAGGGCTGGGGGCTGGATAGTTGGATCAATGCCTAAGAACATTTGTTGCTCTTGTAGAGGATAATGGCTCTGTTCCCAACACCCACATGGTGATTCATAATGATCTAAAACTCTAGTTCCAGAAGATCTGACGCCCACTTCTGACCTCCAAGAGAACAAGCCATGTACTACTGCAAATGTATATGTGAAAGTAATTGCTCACATACATAGAGTTTAAAAATGGAAGAATGTGAATTTATTTTGTATTTCAATTTTTTTTCTTTTTATAAACATTATAGGAAGGAAATTAGTTCAATAACTTTAAACCTCAATAATACTTTTAGCGTCATTTGAGTGTCTTTTAATGAATATTTGAAATATCTTTTATCATCTTAGTATTATTAAAATATGTTCTAGTTTAAAATTCGGAGTAAAACAAATTATGTGGTTTACAAAGAGCTGCCTTGAAAATGTGCATGTGTATATTGAAAAATAAAGGGAAACCAATAAATAGCTTAAACAGGTGATGTACTTCAAAATATGAATTTAAAGTTTATACCATTAGTTTTATATTATTTTAAGGTTAAATGCATTACCATGTGAAAATAGAAATATGTTCTGGATGAGAAGATATATACTGCTAGTCTCAGAACTGTGAAGGCTGAGGCAAGACAGTGACATTACTATCTCCATCTCAACCTGGGCTACACAGTAAGATATTTAGAAAGAAACAAAGATAAATTCAGATACTGTGCTGTGACCTAGCAATTCTAGTTTTCAGAAGAATAAATAATCCAAGGTCAGCCTTAGCTAACAAACTTGAGTATATCTCATTTACACATATTAATACATTCTAATATGGAAACTAAAACAGGTATACTGAAAATAGCACTTATAATGTTTTGAAATTTTAAAGAATAAATGTGTGTTTTGCTAAATTCTATAAAATTAATAATTTGTAAAATATTAAATAACTATTTCATATAATACCACCTAACATTTACTCTCATGTTTATCTGTTATATTCCCATAATGATTTTAAATTTTCTAATTACTGAAAAAGAGGTTTAAGAAGATATTCATGCTTTAGTCGAAGTGGCAGAGACAAATGCCCATACTGTCACCCTAATTCTTAGTGATATCAGCTCTAGCCAAACTGGTATTCCTGACTTCGATGAACAGAACATTTTTATTCCAGCAAGCAGTGAGAGTATGAGTTCCTTAAGGGCAATCACAAATCAATGTTTTAGCCATACAGTTTTGATGACTCATAAGCTACATCTTCAAAGGATACCTTTGTTCTCGCTTTCTCTTTCCTTTATAAATCAGATTATAGGAAAAAAAAAAAACAGCTTTGGATTGAATTATAATCTAACAAAGTTAAATCAGGAGCCACGATGGTTCCAGAAAGGTATATTAAATCTCTTCTCGCACATACGGTTTCTAGGGAGATTTCTGGAATATTGAATGTTTATAGCTGAGAGTGGGAAGAGCCATCAACAGTTGACTGTGATGGAATTTTTGCTTTTATTTGGCAAGAGGCTTATAATATATTTCTAAGCTAGAGGATATTCCCACTTTTAAAAGCCCAATGAATGCTTTTATCTTATGACTCATGATATGCATTATCCTATTCATTTGTGCCCTTCATTCTTCTGTTTAATAAAACTTGTAACTACATTGGAACATTTTTAAGCTCTTTATTTTAATGACTCAGTTAATGTGTGTGTGTGTGTGTTTTTCTGTTAATTTAATGTAGTGATTTTAATGCCTTTACAGGCTCTCCAATATCCTAATTAGTGACAAAACCAGATATGATGTTTTTGGTAACAAGAACATTAAATTGATAACTGTTATACTAGTCTTTTTTTTCTCTCCTTTTAATTAGATATTTTCTTTATTTACATTTCAAATGTTATCCCCTTTCCTAGTGTCCTCTCTAAAAATCCCCTATCTCTTCTCTCCTTGCTCTGTTCCCCAATCTACCCACTCTCACTTCCTGGCCTTGGCATTCCCCTGTACTGGGGCATAGAACCTTCACAAGACCAAGGGCCTCTCCTCACATTGATATACTAGTCTTAACATGAACACAGATCAATTCCAAATCAGAGCAGGAGAAACAGCAGGCATTATTGCCCCAAACAGCTTTTTGATGAACTCAAAGCAGAAGTGGAAGCCATGATCTCAGAACCAGCTCTGGGGCTGTAGTCATTGTAATGCTTCCTTGAAGCATTTAACATTTGAAACACTGCCATGCAGACATTAAAGAATACTTAAAGGTATTTGTTTTTCCTGGTTCAACTATGTTATAGAATCTTATTTTCCTTTTAGTAAGCTTATAACTGTGTGATGGTGAAAATGTGAAAGTACAAGTGAAATTGTAAAAGCTTCAGAATTCCTATCTACCTCTACAGCAGTTTAGAGAGATGAATAGAGATCAGGACTATGCAAGTGTTTGTTTAAACTACTACCTTAATCTTGCTCTTAAAAAAAAATGAATTAATTACAATGGAAACATTTCATAGAAAAAATCTATTATGGAAACTCTTTAAAATTAAATTAAATTAAAAGAACTCTTTCATGACATTTCTCTACTGTATTTAGAAATTTCCCATTGTGAACTAGAATCACTATGTAATAATTAATATAGTTTTGACTTCAGTGAGACAGACACATGAATGTAACAGTAGATTAGTTTACCAGGTACATATTATGTAGCAGGTGACAAGAGAAATCTGAAATTCCCTGTGATCCATACCTGGCAGCTTAGAAAAATTTTAATGTAATTTCCCAAATGACTAGTATTTTAGCAGTGTCTGCATTTAGTCAAGTAGAAAGTAATTTTTAAAAGTACTAATTTTCGATAAGAGAACAATGTTTTGGCAGAGGTAAATTATAAACTCTAAATGTTATTTTGAAGTAGATAATTTCATAAAGGAATATTGCATAAGAAATTGTCTTTAATGTTTCTACTCAATTTCTGATGCCATTTCTCAGTCAGCTCTGATATTACTGTTCGTACCACTCTAAGGAAAGCCGGTGTCCTCTGAATGTCATGGTGTCCCAATGGGCTCCTGTAATAATTCCCTTTAGCTGTTCATTCCTCAATTTCAGCCTCCTCTATGCTGTACCCCTTCAGTTAATAAACAATTCACAGTATTTGAACATGTATTTACACTTAAGGCAGGAAAAATAACAACTGCCTATTCTTTCCTTCCTAAAATTGTAATATCTAATTAGTATGTAACTCTACCATAGGGAAGAGTCACAAATCAAATAGGGCATAGAGGAATAAAACATTTTTCTTAGTGACAGTGAGTACTGGTGAAAGAAATTGTTTTCCATAAAACAACTTTAGAATTATAGTTACTTAAGCCAAGTACTAGTCACTATTGAATGACAAAAGTTTCAGATGTATTGCATGTACAACTGGGAAGTTGGAGGGCTAATATTTGAACCCTAATTTAATACTCACCATCAGTGGAGGTAAATGTGTGTATATATATATAGATAGATAGATAGATAGAGAGAGAGAGAGAGAGAGAGAGAGAGAGAGAGAGAGATCCTTTAAGCTTGCCTAGTCTGAAGTTAGGTTAGCTGAAATAAATTTAAAGTTTATATTTTAATGCTATGTAACTTAAAGGCTGTTAATATGTTGTAGGTATTTTAATAATTTTAGAGTTCTTATTGAGATTATGTGAAAAACATTAAAATTTAAGACAATTAATGGTAATAGCAGAATTGGAACTGTTAAAATCAAAGTCCCTCATTTAAATCCTAAAAATAAGGAAGAATTTTCACGAATTAACATGTTATAGAAATTATTAAAATAATGTAATTTTTACACAGTAATTGAGTTTGAAATTAGTCACAAATGACAAAATAGTCTCCCTTTTGAAATGTTTATAACAGCTATTGTTTGTATTTGTTTATGCTATGTTTCAGAGTAGTGATGGTGGGCTAGTAAGCATTCTAAGAAGGAATGTCTGTGCTTGACCGCTAGCCTAGCTGATGGTACACCAGTGTTCTACCTGAAAAGTTGCTCAATCTCTGACTTTAATCAGACCATTTATCATTTGTTTGTTTCTTTCAGTGTCATATTAAAACAGCCAGCAAGATAGTGCTTAAAGGGCCCTGATATAGCTATCTCATGGGAGGCTATACCAATGCCTGGCAAACATAGAAGTGGATGCTCACAGTTAGCTATTAGATGGAACACAGGACTCCCAAGGAAGGAGCTAGAGAAAGTACCCAAGGAGCTGAAGGGGTCTTCAACCCTATAGGTGGAAGAATAACATGAACTAACTAGTACCCCCAGAGCTCATGCCTCTAGCTGAATGTATAGAAGAAGTAGGCCTAGTTGGCCATCATTGGGAAGAGAGGCCCCTTGGTCATACAGACTTTATATGCCCCAGTACAGGGGAACGCCAGGGCCAAGATGTGAGAGTGGTTGGGTAGGGGAGCAGGGCGGGGATGGGGGAGGGTAAAGGGAACTTTCTGGATAACATTTGAAATGCAAATGAAGAAAATATCTAATAAAAATTGAAAAAAAAATTATTTGGAAAAGAAGCCCAGACCAATTGCAAGGTAGAAACAAGAAAGCAAGGAAGACTCTAAATTGAAGCTACAAAGGGTAAATCATGAGCAATAGAATATTTAGGCCATCCTTACTGTCAGTAATTGATGATGATGATGATGATGATGATGATGATGATGATGATGATGATGATGAAAAAGTAGAAAGTAATACTAATAATAGCAGTAATAGTAGCAATAATAGTAATGAAGCCAGATGTGATGGGACAGACCTATAATCACATCACTTGGAAAACAAAGGAAGACAGAACTCTCTGTCCTTAAAACCACCCTGGTCTCTAAAACAAGTTTCAATATAATCAGGGAAACCTAGGGTGATCCTTCCTCAAAAACAAAGCCAGGAAAGAAGAAATAAAAAATAATCCTTTTCTCCAAGTTAAAAAGAAAGTAAGGCAATCTACGTATTTGAAGGAAGCCAGATCTCTAGTGTAAATTCACAATCTGTAAAACAAAAAACAATTATTTACTAGGTTCATGAATTTGCATATACTTAACATTATCTGCATTATTGTCTACGCCTGTGATATGGGGATAACAGAAAACTAATAGGAAAGTTTGAGGATTAATATGTAAGAAACCTCAGGTAAACTTCCTGAATATCTTGTTTGTGTTTTTCCTATTTAATATTGGCAAAACAGGAAAATATCTAAGAAGACAGAAATTGTGCTGTAACAGTGATACTGCAATCTAAACTAGAAATAATAATTTCCCTGATAGTTAAATATGTGAAATGAAGTGCAAGGTATGAAACTGTGTTTATTTAAAATATAGATCTATTAGCATCTCTTGAAAATATGTACCTCAAAACAAAAATAATGTACAAAAACATTGTACAAAAACAACAGCAACAAAAAATGAAAACATAAGAAATATAGAAAGAACTTTTTGTAACAAGGACTAAATTTGAGTAACTGTAGCAGGAGTACAGGGAGCTCTTGTCTCAACACAAAAAAGGAGCAAAACTGACACCTCAACTTTGTCCTCTGTCTGCCATGTACATAGTGTGACATACACATTCATATGCACATGCACACACTAATGATAAATTACACTACAACATTAAAATTAAAGCATCTGAAGGTTTATTTTCTTCTACTAGCCTTATGATAATATTTGACTTATAATATTCATATAGATTATCATCATATCATTTAACACCATGATAAAGGAGAATACATTACTTTGGCATCATGTTTCATGCTGCAACTTGCACAGCACCGACTGTGACAGTCCATCTGTAGTAAGCAGAAAGGTGCTGGGCAAGTGATGATTATCTTAAACTGTTGCTTACAGGTTCACTATGGTCTAGCAAATGTTCCTTCATTCCTAATCCAACACCTTTATTAGTGCTTTGCCATCCTGGAACAATTAGAATTAACCACCACCACTAGTATAACAAATACTACTCAAAGTGGAAAGAGTTACATCTTTTCCTTGGTTGCTAAGATAAATAAATATTCAAGAGGTTGGATTTTGCATTTAGTAGCCTGGTAGAGAACAGTAGATGTTCATCTCTTTCACTACAGGGCTTCAGGGATTAAAAGATTCATCTGGATCCTTGCTGTGCACAACCTTCTAAGCTTCTGGACATGTATAGAATGGGCATGAAAGAGAAAATATCTAGGGTCAGGCTTTGTTTTAGATGGCACATACAGAGAATAAAGACATGAACACAGCACATCAAATCTGTAACAATTCTAGCCTAGTACTTTACTGGTCTTCAATTAGGGATTAAGTTTGTTTGACATTCTGAAAAATTCTCTCTACTTCATATTCTAAATTACATTTTGTTGAATTGTAGGACATTTATAAAAGAAAAAAAAGCAGTAGTTAAATAAAATAAATAACATGTTTTTCTATGTTTATAACAAAACATATGTTTCTTTGTTATTGCAAAAGGGTTAGACATATTTAAGCTACATAAACATAAGAAAACACATTTAAATTTAAATATAAATAAAACAGAAAAACAGCTTCATTACACTTTTTTATGTTTATTTTCTATTTCTTTCATGTCAGAGATAGAGAATAGAGACAGAGAGAGACAGAGAATGTATGTGTGTGTGTGTGTGTGTGTGTGTGTGTGTGTGTGTGTGTGTGTGTGTGTGTATCTGCCTGCCTGTCTTTGTCTGTCTCTCTGATTATCTGTGTGTGTGTGTGTGTGTGTGTGTGTGTGTTTGTGTTTCTGCCTGCCTGTCTTTGTCTGTCTCTCTGATTATCTCTGTGTATGTATGTACATATGTATGGGTTCCTGAGAAAGTCAAAAACCAGATTTGATTTTCAAGCAGGTATGAATAGCTCAACCCAGTAATAGGAACTGAACTTGGTTCCTCTGAAAAACTGTAAACTATGTAGGCTTACAACTTATTGTTATACTATTAAAAACTTTTATGAGTACATTTTGATAAATATGTAGACATGCAATATTCATTTCCAGTACCAAAAAATGGAACCAGTGAAGTTAGAGGCAAAAGTATAGAGAAATGAACCTCATGAGCAACAAAATTCCAAGATAAAGGGAAAAAACTATCTTGGTAGACAATATCTTCACTTTTTGCACAACTGGTTTATTTTATGTTAAGAAAATATTTTGGGGTGATTATGGACTGAAGCACAATGTCTTGTTTTCAGTTACCATGTTTTGGGGAAAATACTTTTAAAATATATTTGGAATATAAAATCTAAATATCTTTTCTTGTTCATATGGACCAGTGAATATTGCAAAACAATGGATGTAAAGAAGTATTTTATTTTATTTTACTTTATTTTTTTCACTTTATACCCTCTGACTGCCCTACTGGATACTACCTTCCAAAGTCCTTCCACCATCCTACTCCCTTTCTCCTCTGAGAGGGTGGGGGCCTCTGTGAGTATAGCTCATGGTGGCACAGCAAGCTTCTGTGGGGTTAGGCACATCCTCTCCCAAGAAGGCCAAACAAAGCAGTCCAGCTAGAAGAACATACCCTACTGACAGGCAATAGCCTTTGGGGTGGTCACAGCTCCAATTTTTGGGACCCACATAAAGACCAAGCTGCACATCTGCTACATGTGTGCAGGAAGGCCTAGGTCTTGTTCTTGCATGGTCTTTGGTTGGTGTTCAGATTATGAAAACCACAAAGATCCAGGTTGGTTAACATCATTGGTCTTCTTGTGGGTTTCTTAACCTATTTTGAACTGCAATCCATCTCCCTACTCTACCATATTTTAAAATATAACACCTAATTGAAGATATTCAAGGGATGGGGTGTAAAGAGCTGACTAAGATGAGGGGATTGATTGATGGACCTTTGAATAGGACTGTAGTTTGATAACAAAAATTCCTACAACATTTGTTAAATTGTCCTTCCAAGGTCCAGGGTAAGAGGAGACAGGGATTCTGCTTTGTGGAGAACATGATGCTGAAGGTTTCATTTGAAGACAGAAAGAAAGAAGACAAGATTTAAATTGCCAATGTCTTGTCTCTTCATATCATTATAAATCATATAGACTATGAATTTTGTTTTAACAGTGAATACATATTTAGGTAGAAAATTATAAAGGTAGAGAAACTTGCCTTGGGGTACATTATGATGAATGACAAAATAGATAAAGCATGTTGTGGTCACACTAATAATGAGATGAAACAAAAAATGGAAAATTTGGCAGCTGTAGGAAGTGATATCAGAAAGAATTAAAACACAACATAATACAAATTACTAATTTATGAAAAACATGAATAAGTATATACTATGTTTGGCATATATATTTATGTATTAGGAGAATTATATACTGGCAAGAGGTGCACATGTCATTACTCATGATCAGTCAAACCCTCCTGTGAAATAAAACTTAAAAATAAAAGTCCTTACTTTTTAAAGATATCTCAGAGCATATCTCATGACCAGAAAAGCAGCATGAAAACATCTGAGAAAATACCACTTCTGTAAGATCATTAGAATAATGTAAGCAAACCCAAATAAAATGTGCTCAAATATCACAAGGATACCTAAATCACACATACATAAACACACACACACAATCAATCAATCAATCAGTCAATCATTACTGAGTACTTACTTTAGAGAAAGACAGACAAGAAGGAGACTTTTGTAATTGTGAAGTTAGTGTAAGGAAACTATTTACTAGATATCTACCTGATGTAGTCTCATGGTTCATAGTACATGTGGTGAAACTACAATAATGAATAGCTTTGCAGGATCAGAGTATAGAATGTATGGTTAGAAGCAATACTGAAATTAAAGGAACAACATGATCAAAGAATTCAAATAGGTGGTAAACCTACATTTTAAATGAAAGCCAATTTAACTCTTATTTTCAGACAATAGAATCCCACACAGTCCAAGCTAAATATAAAATGGCACGGTTAGAACACACCCTATGAATGAAGTCTCAGGCAGTGTATTCCATATGACAAACAGTTTTTTGTTTTGTTTTGTTTTTGTTTTTTTGTTTTTTTAGAATTAAATTTTACATGATGCATGTGAACTATAAAACCAGACTGGATGGATTATCTGGGGGATTGATCACCACATTAATAAAGCTACAAAGCATAGAGTGTGGAAAGTTTCTTCTATGTGGTATATCTATTTTTATTTGTATTTAAGAGTTAGCTATATACATTACATTATCAAAAATAGCATTTCTAGAGAGATGAATTTCTGAGACTCTGCAGGACTTCAACAAAACTATCTTATAATAGATTGTTTACCACAGAAATTAAACTTTATAAAACATGAAATGTTAAAAATGAACTTTTAAGTTGTCAAAAAGTGAACAGCTGAGTTTGAAAGGCTTATCTTTACACATTAAGCCAATTTTCTTAGGAAAATATAGTACTTTAACAAATGGCATGATAAATTACCCAAGTAACAACTCGTTATTTTATTTAAGGAAGGGTAATAGACCACCACAGTCAGCTTCCTTCACTCAACATAAGGAAACCGAAGAAGATGTGTTAGTTAAAACTATTTTTACTCCATGGATATCACTCCCAGTTCCATATTTTCATTTTTCCCTTTCTGCATATTGTACTAATTAACACAAGATATTCCTCTGCTTTTCTCTTCATACAGCCTTCCAACTTAAAATTTTTTGAGTGACCACTCAATGCTCTTTACAATGTTTTTCTTCTCTTTATAAGCCAGAAGAGAAAGAAAAATAATTTTATCATAAAAAGGAAGCTTGCAGAATCATTTTCACCCTTAGTGCATCTGACATATTCCAGGTTACATTGGAGAAGAGTTAACTGGGTTAGTTTGAAATCTTAATACATGTCCAACATTATTACAATCCAAGTGTGTTACTGTACTACTGTCTTAATGTTTATAACTTTCTAGAACATTTCTTAGGGAAAGCCTAAACAGAATTAGTAGAAAAAAAGACTGGCTCTATAAGTCAGTAAAAATGGGTTTTTCTATATAAGCACTACAAAAGTACATTTTTCTCTACCTCATGACAATGTCACAGGGGCAGAACATGGTTTTTTTGTCCCCATTTAAATTAATTTAAAGGTGATGTTGTTTTACCTGGACTCTTTTTAATACCAACATTTTAACTAGAAGAATATGCATTTGGCTAATATTTATAGCAAGTCTTCTGAATACTGCTGAATGGAAAATGTGAGGTTCTATTATAAGATAGCCTTTTCCAAACAGCACATTCAGTATGTTTAATTTAAAAAAAAAAAATAGGTGAACCAATATAAGCAAGAAGTGAATGTGATATCAGGTTATCCTGTTATATTCATAGATATCACTAACTAAAATATTAATATTAATATTATGTTTATTATAAAATCTGACTATATAAGATAGGACTGTGAAAACCTAGACTTGACTTGTACTCTCCCTTACCTTGCTTCATGTCCTTCCTAGCAGATACAGGAGCTCTACTTATTTACTTCATGAAAGCAGCATGAGATTATATGACTAGACTTGGGGAATAAACTTGAAGTGCCCTTGGTGCGCTGTCCTATGTGGTCATCTAATTGGTAACCAGACAGTCATCATTAGGATGAGAGTGATAAACAGACACTTAGAACTTTCCCTCAGTTGGATTCTTGGTCTCCTTTTGCTGATCACTCAAAATTTTATATTGAAATAGGAATGGAGAAAATGTGGGAAATTTACACACAGGGAAATTCTACCCCATGAGAAAAGCAAGAATTGGTCATACACATATTCAGAGTTCAATGGAGTTAAACTTATAAATATGATTTTCTTCTGTTGTATACATCTGATATTTTCCTTGAGTATGGAAGAGTTCAAGGAAGCCATATTTGATATGATAGTAACAAAGAAAGATAGGAAATAGAATTATCACCAACTCAGACTGTGCAGATGGAAAACATAAAAGCATACACAAGTAAAATAATAATCCAATGAGATGTTAATGATTTGGAGGACTATGATAAATTTGTTTTACTTTACACCAAAGAAAATATGTATAGATATGGAAGACAAGGAATGTTTTAGGGTTCTATTCCTGCACAAAACACCCTGACCAAGAAGCAAGTTAGGTAGGAAAGGGTTTATTCAGGTTATATGTCCACAATGCTGTTCATTACCAAAGGAAGTCAGAACAGGAAGTCAAAAAGGTAGGAACTTGGAGGCAGGAGTGGATGCAGAAGCCATTGAGGAATATAACCCTTACTTGCTTGCTCTGCTGGCTTGCTTAGCTTGCTTTCTTTAAGAACCCAAGACTTTTAGCCCAGGGATGGCACCACTCACAATGGGTTAGGCCCTCCCTCTGCCTTTGATCACTAATTGAGAAAATGCCTTAGAGCTGTAACTCATGTAGTCATTTCCTCAGGGAGGCTCCTTTCTCTGTGATAACTCCAGCTTGTGGAAAGTTGACACACATAACCAGCCAATACAATTGACCCCTAGTCAATTTCACACACAAATACATCCCTATTAAGACTCAATCCTTATTTTTTATTCATCCCCAAGATCTAAATAACTTTAAAAGTTCCATAGTCTTTACAAATTATAAAATATTAAAATATTGAGGTATTTTTAATGATGTATAAAATGCTTACTGCAGAATAAGTAGAGCCAGTGTCTCCTTTGTACACACTTATTTATTGTAAATACCAGTGACTGTGGTATTTAAAATTTGGGTACTTAAATGATTTACAAAGCTTGTTTCAGCTTGGTTTTGAGATAATCAAAATATTTTTACTTTAACTCATATTTTTTTTAAACTAGCTTTTATTAGAAGATGGAAGCTAAATATGAAATCATTGCTATATTTCTTTACATTAAGTGATACCAATAAAGTATTTTGTTGCCAAAAGCTAAAATAAATAAATAAATAATAAATTCAATACCTTAAAAATATTCAATCTGTTTTGAAATTCAGTCTTTTTACTGTTCAAAGTATCTTAATTGTGGGCTCCACTAAAATACTTTCTTAACTTCAAGAGGGGAAAATATCAGAGTTCAGTCACTATCTGTTGGGTCCACCACCCGCGGTCCCCCCACAGAGCCGACTGGGTTCCCTGAAGGTGAACTGGGGCTCTAATGAGCCTAGGGTGGGAGAGAAATAATGGACACCAAGATGAATCACTCCATTCAAAGCGTCTGATTTTACTTAGAATTCTTTCTTGATTAAAAGAGAGTAGAAGAGGGTAGACCCTGCCCACAGGCAGTTCATTCATGTGCCTAGGTTCATTCTGAAGTCTCAGCTGGAGGCAGGACATGGGTGGGGCAGGGGGGGACTGCAGCTTAGCACAACAAAAGAATCCAGGCTTAGCTGGAGAGCTACCCCCCCCACTCCTCCCTACCCCCTACCCCTCCACCCTGCCTCAATGGTGGCAAGTCTGAACTGATCCCATCCTGGAGCTGGCATGGGGGAGGGGACCTCAACTATCAAGAGAAAAATCAACTCTGTCAATGTCTGGGATCCACTCACAATCTTCTGGGCTCCTCCAAGTGTTTAGGTAAATTCTCCAGTTCTGCCCTTTATAGCACACAATTAATCTTTTAGGTTCCAGATGCCTGTACTTCACTGCAGCTGCCAATCTTGCTGGTAATCTTATGGTGCTGGCATCTCCAAAACCCTTCTGTCTTCAGCTGTAACTAGGCTTCACTAATACTCTCAAATAGGCTCTCTTCATGGTGACATGCCACACCTCTTTTGCATTACTCGCTCAGTCCTGGGCCATCAATTGCAATTGAGGTCGCAACTTCACCAATGGTCTTACATGGCCTCTTACAGTGCCAAGCCTAAGATGTTCTTTCTGAGCCCTTCATGGCTTCAAAATCAGTACCACCTGGGTGTCTCTTATACATTATTAAGTCCAGCTACACCATGAGGCTTGCAACCTTGGCTATCTCTAAAACACAGCTTCTTTGAGCTCTCAAAAAACACTTCGCAGAAGACTTAACCTCAATAATGCTGGTCTCTTATTTACCATTAATTTCTTAGTTCCAGCTAACCAGCATCAATAGTCACGGAAATGCAAAGTTTCACTGTAGTAGTTCTAGGTATCTTGTTAATCAAAGCTGATTCTTCAGTATCAGATAAACTACAGAATCTTAACAGCAAAAAAAGCAAGAGCCCTGATAAGAGTCTAATCTTCTCTCTGAAATTTCACAAGCCAAGTCTCCATCTTCTGCACTGTTGTCAACATTATCTTCTAAGATCCTACAAAACACCCCCACAGTGTTCTAAATACCCAATGGATCTTGTACCCCAAATTTTCAAAGTCCTTCCACAGTTCTCCACCAAACATGGTCAGGCTGTCACAAGAATACCTCATCCTGGAACCAATTCATCTTATTCATGATTTCTATCCCTGCACAAAACATCAAGGACAAGAAGCGAGTTGGGCAGGAAATTGTTTACTCAGTTTACACTTCTGTATTGCTGTTTATTACCAAAGGAATTAATAATTATAATAATAGTTCCTAAAATTATACTAGTAAATATTAAGCTTTTTTATTCAAATGGTACCATTTCTTACAAGATAGAATTTTAAGCTTTGTGCATTCTAGTACAGCATTTCAACTTCAACAGTGACATCATAATTTTGGATATACTTTATGATGTGGGATTCCAATAACACTTATGAAAAGAGAATCTGTAGAGATAAAAGACAATGAATTGTGAGAAATACCAGCCCATATAAAAGATCACTTATCAAGACACAATACTTTTCTTCAACAATCAAGGAAAGTCTGTACACAATTAATGTAAACTCAAAAAAGTGTGGAGGATGTTATTAGATCAATCATGCAAGCAGAGATAATACCATAAAACAAAAAGGCAAATTAACTAGCCTGATGTATTTTTTCCATTTCACTTTCAATCTTGAAGTCCATATAATAATAAAATCTGACTGAACTGACTGCTTTTAGTATTGCTTCTTATGAAGCGTTTTGAAATTTCTGTAACTTATATAATAGGTATAGAGTAAACTATAATATGTGGTAACATCTTTACTATTATAAATTCATTCATGCATATGTTTTTATATATCATAAATTCATTTTATTGCAAAATTAAGAAACATTAACTTGTAATAATATTTAATGTAGTCCATATTTATTTAATATTTGCTTTCTATCCCTTGCATATATATAGAACTTTTTGTCTGGAATTTATACTGTATTTTAATTTATGAAATCCACCTTTAAAATTTCATATATGTATCTTGTATTTACACCATTTCCTCCTCTTTTTCATATGTCTAATACCTCTTATCAACACCATGGATACCTTCAATCATTACATAGAAATTTATAAATACAATATTGTTACACATAGACATATAATATATAATGTATGATGTATAATGTATAATGATATATAATTTATAATGGTACATAATGATCTTTATTACACAATATGTAATATGTAAACCGTGAAATGTGATAAGTAATATGTGATACATAATATATAACCTACAAGATACAATACACAACATAAAAATATAACATACATTAATATAATCATATAGCATATAATATATAATATGTAAACTAATATATAGGATGTAATATGTAATATATTATGTTATATGTAACATTGAATATAAAATGTACAATACAGAATGCAGAGTACAGAACTTATAATATATAACATATATAACATATGATATATGACAGATAATATGTGATGCATGACATATGACATATGATATATACATTCTTTTTGGAGCTGAGCTTTTTACATTCAATAACCAGTTAGGAAACTCACCTCTGAGGAACATTGCCTCTCCAGTTTTCAGCATCAATTGGCTAAAGTACTTAGTCCAGAGCTAGCACAGTATGGAATTCTCCCTGTCCCATATTGGCATATCAAATAGTGTTGACATTTATCAGGCAGGAATACAGCTTATGGTTACATGGGTTTGCCTTCCTGTCATATAAAGAAAGCAAAAATCTCCCTACAGATATTCCATCCTTTGAATCTCATAATCCTTCCTTTTTTTTTTTTTTTTTCATGATATCTGATAAATCTAGGTGTAAGGGCTGATGATACTACATGTAAGGGATATTTTGTCAATACTTAGTGTATTTTTAATAATTTCCCAATAGTTGTTTAACTATTGTCTTTTACATGTCAGCCTTAGCAACAAAAACATTCTCATAAATATCTTGAGGTGTTTCATATTCAGTCATATTTACTAAGATGCTATATCTTTCTCACTGTTAAACTGTGATATGATACTGTTTTCTTCATTTTAAGAACTTAAAAAGATTCATTTCTTGTTTCTAAATATGTACTAAAATTTATTTCTTTTTAAATGTTTCTTAATGCTATCTTTAAATTTTTTATTTTAATATACAGGACAGAATAATGTAAGTCTTCAATCCAAAGACTTCACTTTTGAAATGCTTGCTAAGTTAAACATGATTGTATTCTGATATTGAATATGTCAGAAAATTTTACTTTATTTTAATTTCATGATGTCAAATTATTTATATTTAAATATATACATTTGTTTCCTTTGGTGAAAATTTTTGTCTCTGTTAAGATTGAAAGGAATATATATTAAAATTGTATTTGTGCATATACATTATACTTTAATATTTGCAGTTGAATTTGATATTAAAGTTCCTTTAAACTGTGTGATATATTTTTTGCCTAATATGCACCCCCCCCAAAAGACTGATATATTAAGGTTTGAATGCTATTATAATAAGTTCCAAAGTGAAGGTTTGAATGATAATCACCACTAAGTCTTTAAAAAATGATCACTGATGATTCCATATTACATTGAGTTATCATAGAAACTAGGGTGTGGGTCCTGTTATGCAATTATTTCATAGGATTTCCCATGTTGCTGAATACATGTTACTATGTGATGATAAAATGTATTCCATTACATCTTTCTGCCATGATCATTGACCTTACCACTGTCAAGAAACAATGACACCAATATCAATGAACAAAGGCATCAAAATCCATGAGAAGATATAAACCTTTCTTTACCATTAAGTAGGTTCCCTCAGGAGTTTGTGAGTTATTAATAACTGACAGGATATATTAATTGTTTCATCCATAAATTAAAAACACAAGTTGGAGACAAAATGACTAAAAATACAGCTTAATTTTGTGATGGGATATTTATTATTTGCTGTTCACATATTGTATATGTTCATTATACATTTCTATGTGATTATAAAGTAATCTAGAGCTTTAATTATGTGATTAAAGTTATTGCTTTATTTTTAAAAAAATAAAACAAATTAATAAGGGCTGGTAAGATGGCTCAGTGGGTAAGAGCACTGACTGCTCTTCTGAAGGTCCTAAGTTCAAATTCCAGCAACCACATGGTGGCTCACAACCACCCATAATGAGATCTGACTCCCTCTTCTGGTGTGTCTGAAGATAGCTACTGTGTACTTATGTATAATAATAAAGAAATCTTTTTAAAAAACAAATTAATAAAAATAATATATAAAAAGATATTACATCAGAATTGAACAAAAGGAACTAATACAAGGAAAAGAGCCCAAGAAGAAAAGAGTATGAAACCTACTGTTTGTCACACTTATAACCCCATAAACACTAAACTGAAAGTTATAGTATATACATAGACAATCTGGTTGAAGACCATGCTTTTATGAGATCATATGTGCTGTAACATGTTGATATAGAAGATTTTACTTTCTTGGTGTCCTTCATCCTTCTGGTTCTTAGACTCCTTCAGCCTCTTCTTGCATAAGAAATTAATAAAACAGCCGGGCAGTGGTGGCGCACACCTTTAATCCCAGCACTTAGGAGGCAGAGGCAGGCGGATTTCTGAGTTCGAGGCCAGCCTGGTCTACAGAATGAGTTCCAGGACAGCCATAAATACACAGAGAAACACTGTTATGAAAAAACAAAATCAAACAAAACAAAACAAAACAAAACAACAACAACAACAACAACAAAAAAAAAACAAAAAAAGAAATTAATAAACCCTGAGAGGAGCATTTTGATGGAGGCATCCTCTATAGGGCTGAGTGTTTCGATGTTTCTCACTCTTTTCATATTACCTAGCTGTGGATTTCTGCATTTGTTGCCATCTGCTGCATAATGAACCCTGTCTGATGATGGCTAAGCAAGGCACTAATTGTCTTTCTATACTTTAGAGCTTTAATTTTATGATTAAACAGTTATCATTTTAATTAAGAACTTTGTAATATTAAACTTCATTTGGTTTTGGATTTTTTTGGACTATTTCAGGTTCTTAAAATTTTCAAACAAGTTTTATTGTTTATGTTGTTTTATGTATTTGGGAATAGAATTAAAAGTAACAAAGAAATTCAGCTCTGCCAGGAAACCCACACATGTTCTGAGTCAAATATACACAATTTACAGTGATCTACATTTATATAGCACATAAATCTCCTCAGCAAGCTTCTAGTGAAATAGTTGAACAAGGCATATCTATTTGGTAAATCACAAAGAAAGAGTAATTGGCAGATAACATAGAACTTTGATATGACACGGGAGATGAAGTTGGTGGCCCATATTATATTTCTCTGTGAGAAACTATTTTTGCCTTTTAAGGTACATGTTAAATGTTCTCTGCCTTTTTACCTTTCCTTCAACCCAATGTAATTTGGACAATACTTTCATATTTTCTTCTGTACAAAACCACCATTAGTGTCAAAATTACCGCAAATATTACGAGTAGTCAATGTTGAGTGATCTCCATGACAAACATTTTGACAGTTCTATTACACATTTTACATGTCTTCAGAGATCCATCATAGCTCTAGAGGTACCATGATCTCACTGGGATTTGCCAGTACCAGAGCAACTTAGAAATCAGTTCCAAAAAACAAACTTGCCTTGGCTCCATCTCTATGTCTACTGATGTCCTAAGATATTTACTGAGAGTTCAAACCACTAACTTGTGACTGAATGCCCAATGATAGTCATTATAGCATTGTCAGAAATGACAGAAAAAATCACACCAGCACTATTTATACAATAGTGCCTGTAATATAAAAAATATAAATTCTTCCTGCTCACAATAACTTCATTCATAATGTCTATAATTTCTAGTGAGAAAAAAATGTTATCCTATGAAATTATATCTGCACTTTATTATACATTACACTTAAATTTATGTTTTCATTTGTACTAATTTTGCCTGAGAGATAATTTGATAATTAAATATAGGCTTTCTGAGGGAAATAGGGTAATTTTGTCCTCCATATTTGTTCAGTCTACTATGAAGATCACAACAAATAATGCAAGAACTTTGAAAAGGAATGTGGAATCATATGTGTTTATCTCCTCCAGTGGGTTTTGTGAGAAATTTTTT
>LR752325.1:5030-89884 GCA_902729485.2 Mus minutoides | reverse complement strand
TAAAGCATTTTCTTAATTAGTGATCAAGCAGGGAGGGCCCCTTGTGGGTGGGACCATCTCTGGGCTGGTAGTCCTGGGTTCTATAAGAAAGCAAGCTGAACAAGCCAGTGGAAGCAAGCCAGTAATAAACATCCCTCCATGGCCTCTGCATCAGCTCCTGCTTTCTGACCTGCTTGACTTCCTTTGGTGATGAACAGCAGTATGGAAGTGTAAGCTGAATAAACCCTTTCCTCCCCAACTTGCTTCTTGGTCATGATGTCTGTGCAGGAATAGACAGTGACTAAGACAGTGGCTCATTGAAAACTGTAGACAATCCATATTTGGAGGCCTTGAATTAGAGGGGACACCCCAAAAGACAGTGGGAAACGTGGAAAAATGACACTCTTGAAAAGGAAAGATTTTGTGTACCTGTTTACTGTGTTATCAAGGTTTGGCTTTTCCTTGTTTGGAATGAAATATGAAATGATCCACACATGACCCTGACTGAATCAGGAGGGAGGACAGGCTTTCTGAATCATAAAGGGGAAAGACAACACAACAGACAGCACATTACATTTCCTCCTAAAATATTTAAGGAGATAAGCAAACTACAGCAGGGAAACGGCCTCAGAAGAACATGGTAATTATTTATGTCATCTACAAAAGGATAAAAAAAAAAAGAGCTGATGTCAACTGAACACTCTGGGATGAAGAAGCCAGTCAGACCTGGGCTAGCCTTTGGATTTCACAAAGCGTTTGCCCATTCCCAGCTGCAGCTTTCAATCTACAAAATGCCTTAAAACAGGAGCAATAAGAACAATAAAATAATCACATTAGGAGTTTTCTATGTTTGTTTTGTTTTGTTTTATCAGCAACCTTTTTTTATATGTATGGAGGTCTCATATCCTTCTGGATTCTGAACCCGGAGAATACACAGCACAGGAAGTTTACGAAGAGACTGTAGTCCATCACAAGACCTTTCTTGATCCACAGGTCACCCACATAACACCACGGAATGTCAACCTAGAGTACCTCCGT
The DNA here is from genome assembly GCA_902729485.2 of Mus minutoides. Classification (NCBI taxonomy): domain Eukaryota; kingdom Metazoa; phylum Chordata; class Mammalia; order Rodentia; family Muridae; genus Mus; species Mus minutoides. The sequence continues at coordinate 88,867 of LR752325.1, read as the reverse complement.
AAAGGAGTTGACTTCGAGGAAAGAAACACTATTGAGGTCGTGTGTCAAGTTGACACAAAACTAGCCAGTACACCATGGCATGGGCAAGTCCAATCTAGATAGTCCCTTTGGGTTCACCCCTCTGCTGTTTCTAGAGAAGAGGGGTTCTGGTAAAGACCAAGACCCCCTACCCCGCCCCCCAGGCACATGCATGAGGGATTAATGGCGAGAGGTGTGAGGAGGCCCATGCTGCATTGCAGTGACAGATTTTTCTACTTTGGGTAACTAATTCCAACAGATCTTCCCCCTCCACATTCTGAACAAAAGCCTGGAAGTCTAGCCACAGGCCTCTCCTGAGGCAAAGACACACAGCCAGCCAGAGTGGAAAGGGAAGGAGGAGGCAGAGAGCACAAATACCTGTCTCAAAAGGTTTCTGAAATAAAACTCCTTGCATTACCATTCTCCTATTAGAGTTTAGGAAACTGACACAGGGGCATAAAAACCAAAGACCCCAGCTAGTTACTTCAGAGCTGGCCATCCCCCCCAGCTAGTTATCTCAGATTTGGCTGTCCCTCCAGCTAGTTACCTCAGAGATGGCTGTCCCTCCAGCTAGTTACCTCAGAGATGGCCGTCCTCCCAGCTAGTTACCTCAGAGATGGCCATCCTCCCAGCTAGTTACCTCAGAGATGGCCGTCCTCCCAGCTAGTTACCTCAGAGATGGCCGCTCACCCCCCACCAGCTAGTTACCTCAGAGATGGCCGTCCTCCCCAGCTAGTTACCTCAGAGATGGCCATCCCTATTGTACCATAATGCTCCTCCTTTGCAATTCCCAATCTCTGTCCCAGTTTCAATCTGCCTTGCTAATTGAGTCCTGTGCTTCACAGAGACCCCCACACAGAGTCCTGGAAACAATTGAAAGGTTTTTTATTTTTATTTATTTATTTATTTATTTAGTCAGATATGGTATTACACACTTTTAATCCCAGCACTTAGGAGGCAGAGGCAGGCAGATCTCTACTAGTTTAAGTCTAACCTGGTCTATAAGGGAAATCCAGGCCAGTCAGAGCTACATACTGAGATCTGGACTCAGAAAAAAAAAATCATTACATTTTTATTTATTCAGAGTGTGTCATAGGTGCCTGTGTGTGTGTGTGTGTGTGTGTGTGTGTGTGTGTGTGTGTGCGCGTGTGCATGCAGGCACAAGTGTGTATGTATTCAGACATGTGTGTGCCTGGGCACAAGTGTGTATGTATTCAGACATGTGTGTGCCTGAGCACTTTCTTGAGCCTTGGCATGCATGTGGAGATTAAAGAGCAGCTTTCATGAGTCAGTTCTCCCACCATACGGCTCCTGAGATCTAATACTGCGAGGCTTGGTAGCAAGTGCCTCAACCTACTGCACCCTCCTGCCAGCCGGGACGTTTCCATTCAATGCCGTGGGTCTCTACGAGGCTGAGTTATTTGTAGTTGTCAATTTACTTCATTCTGTGGAACTGTAGAGCAGGCCTTCTTACAGGGATTCGGGATAAATCCTGTAGCTGTCAATTTACTTCATTCTGTGGAGCTGTAGAGCAGGCCTTACAGGGATTTGGGATACTTCATTCTGTGGAGCTGTAGAGCAGGCCTTACAGGGATTCGGGGATACTTCATTCTGTGGAGCTGAGAGCAGGCCTTACAGGGATTCGGGGATACTTCATTCTGTGGAGCTGTAGAGCAGGCCTTACAGGGATTTCGGGATAAATCACACTGCTCTGTTCTTCCTGGCTCTCCACATTCTCACAGGGAAGAAGGCAGATTTCTGACAGTGCCCAGGACCTAAGAGGCCACTGTTAGGCGCAAGGTGAAAAATCTCACAGACGCAATTACCCTCCACAGATATCACCAAGAAGGGCCTTTGGGGGACCTAATTCTTCCCATGGTCTGGCTGTTTGGGGGAAAGGCTAGTTAGTGAACTACTGGCATGTGGGTGAGTCTTCCATCTTTCTAAGCGTCTTCTAGCTGGCAAGGCTGTGTCTTTCTTCGATGGACTCCAAAAGTCAGTTGCACCTAAGCCAGGAGGCGCAAGGAGGATAGAGTCCTGTGAGTTATTACTGCATCCGTGTGTGAACGGCAGGTCTCCTTGGCCAGCATGGGGGTGCCCTTGTTTTCTACTTAGTTTCTATGTTCTAGGCATAAACTGATATGCATTCATTCTCATTCACCTAATATTGACCTGCGAGAGAACAGGATGTGCCAGAGTGCTTTAACGTTCAGACAGACAAACAGCAATATAGATACGGGCTAACTTGCTCTGACACAATGACCTCCCCCCTGAGTCAGGCAGAAAAGTTATGGGAGTTATGAGAGTCCTTCCAAGGCATCCTCATCCATCCTACTAGCCCAGGCCTGAGGTCATGAGTGGGAACACATTCCTATCATTCCAATTCTGATTGATTAGTGCTGAAGTCACTGCTAACTAGTGACTGCCAGTTCCCACATCTACACGGCTCAGTGGGTGAACAACGGCTTAAATTAAGCAAACTTGAGCCTGTGGACACACATTGTTCTAGTTGCAATGGTGGGGAAAGGGAACCAAAACCAAACACGAATGCAATACTGAGGTCAGGCTGAAGGAGTGGAGGCTGCCGAAGGGTGGGGGTCCTGGAAGTGCCTAGGTACCGCCCCTTCCTGTGTAGTTGCTTGTCTCCCAAGAGTCGGTCCACAGTCCACTCTTGTTGCTGCACAACCGCTGTGGCTGTGGTGTTAGCTCCGGTGGTCCCCTTCTTCACAAATTGCGCCGCCTTCTCCAGTGAGCGCAACCTCCTTTCTCAAGGTGGTCCTGCTCTGGCTCCGCAGCTCCCCCGCATCTCCTACTTCCTACCCGCGATAGCCCGCACAGTCTCCATTCCTTTCTCCACACATCTCCCTTTTCATAGCTCCGGTGGCCATTAGAGTCTTTGGACAGCATCAGAATTGAACACTGCTTTTCTGTTTGTGGCTCCTTGAGTACATTCAAACAGCTAGTAGGAAAGGTTCTCTTTAGGCTTTATGTAAGCTCGAGTGAGCTCGAGTGGCTCTGCTGTCAATAATATCGAATGGCGCTTCTTGCCAGCTTTCCACTTGGTGGAAGATCTTTCCTAAAGATGCACATTGTGAAGCAGCCACAGAACCAGCAGCGGCTGGGCCAAATCCTGATCAAAATTCTCGCTAGTGACTCCTCTGCCAACGCTGTCCTGTATTTCCACCTGTTGGAAATGTAACTGCCTGTCAGCATTGGAGAATGTCAGCACCTTTCAGAGGTTGTCCACCCACACGTGTCCCCCTTCTACAACGCCAGCAGTCAAACATGTTAAAACCTCAAACGTCCAAAAATGGAAGTGACCAGATCTTGCTGCATTTTAAGGTAGAAGCAGTTACATGAGATAGGGAGAAAGTTCTATAAAGTAAGACTGGTGATAACATTATTCATGCTTTAAACACCAGAGCCCCTCCAACTCTATGTTCCAACGTCAAGCTGTATTTCTAATACATCCTTTAACTTCATAGGCATCTGCAAAAACCTGCAGATGTTTGAATGGAAACAAAATGTTTCAGACCTCAAGTAGACACGGGTCATCCTTACCATGGGAGGAGTCTCCATTGCCACAGTTCCTACAGAGAAGCTTTTGGAATTCCTAGATATGACTACCACAGATGTTAGAGGGACCATTCCACGAGGGAAGCAGGGTTTTGGTGAAAACTTCTGTCTTGAAGTTAAGCAGAAACTGAGAGGAGTGGCTAGACAAACGTCCACAGAATTAATTGACTTACTAATTTTAATTGATCAGATGAGTCTAACGTTTGAAAGGCAAACACACTTGCTTGTTCTTTGGTCTCTGGAGCTGAATTTTTCTTTTCAAAATTTCTGGCAGTTATTTGTGGGGCTTGTTCTTATGAAGATGCTCTGTCTTAACATTAGCTGTCAGTAACTTGACCCTGGTAAAGTGGTAGAGTTCTGAGGAGTCAGGTGGCCTCGGCTCTATTCTGACACAGCTCCTTTCCAGGTTGGTGACACGCGCTGTGCCTCTTTGACACTGTGGACTTCTGTTATTTCATTTAATCAGCAAGCGTAAAAAAAAAAAAAAACGAACCCTGATCTCTTTGCCTCCTAACATTGTTGTGAAGATTAACGAAGGTCCTTTTTCTTAAATTGTTTTCCAGCTCTGAAGTGCTACACAGTCCACACTATTCCGTCCATTATTACCTCAGAATTCCTCTCCCGTTCCACAGCCGCAGATGCGTTACTTAGGAAAAGTGCAGACTTGAATGCCATATGGAGTCCTGTTGACACTGCAGATGTTGGTTAATTTTAGATTCTAAAAGAACAAAAGGACAGAAGGACTACCAGGCAAATCAGCCTCTCTTTAGCTTTTTCTTCGAAGACTCCTATTATCTGAACACTGAACTAAAAATGGCAGGCTAAATATGATAGGAAATTACATCATTGGAGGCATTGAAATTCTGTATAGCCAAGCCCTTTTGCAGAACACATGTTTATTCCCTGCAAAGCACATGACCAATGAATTTAATGTTATAAAATTAATTACTGTTAGGGTGTTTTGCAGACCCAAGTAGAAGAACTTCAGCCTTCAACTTTGAGTGCCAGTCAGGAGAAACAGGGCAAGCTCAGTAGAACCAGGAAGCTCTGCAGGGCGTCTGGGTGGCCATCGCTCTCTTGAACTTAGGGAACTGAACTGAGTTCCATGAATTTCTCCACAGAAGGCCAGGTCTGACTGATGTCTGTGTGCTCGTGGGAGCTACCTTTATGGCCCACTCGTTTTGGCAGTTCTGTCCTGCTCAGGGGTTCTGCCTGCAGAAGACATGCCTTTCCCAGATCCATCCGACTCTGGTGGCACATGCCTAAGCCATGGGTGTTTTAGTAAAACTCAGTGGCATCTGTTACTATATCTCTTTTTGCATGACAACTTTTCACAGGAATGTAACCTAAAACACGTTATACATTTTGTATGTTGATTTTTTTAAATGGAGACAATGAAACAGAGGATATTTCATACTAGAGCCTATCTAATCAATTAGTCAGTAGGTTTGAAATGATCCAATTAATGTTCTGAGCCTACATTTTAAAGATCATTTTCTTTTCTTTTCTTTTCTTTTTTTTTGTTTGCTTGTTTTTGTTTTTTGAGACAGGGTTTCTCTTTATAGCCCTGGCTATCCTGGAACTCACTTTGTAGACCAGGCTGGCCTCGAACTCAGAAATCTGCCTGCCTCTGCCTCTGGAGTGCTGGGATTAATAAAGATCATTTTTTAAGTATTAAGTTTGTCCTAAGACTGGTCATTTATTCAAAAACAAAACAACAACAACAAAAAGACTGGTCATTTATATCTTAATGCCTCAAGACACTGGCAAAAAACACCCTAGTTAGAAATAAATTCCTTTCTTTCTTTCTTTCTTTCTTTCTTCCTTCCTTTCTTTCTTTCTTTCTTTCTTTCTTTCTTTCTTTCTTTCTCTCTTCCCTTCTTTCTTCCCTTCTTTCTTCCCTTCTTTCTTCCCTCCTCTTTCTTTCTTTCTTTCTTTCTTTCTTTCTTTCTTCCTTCCTTTCTTTCTTTCTTTCTTTCTCTCTTCCCTTCTTTCTTCCCTTCTTTCTTCCCTCCTCTTTCTTTCTTTCTTTCTTTCTTTCTTTCTTTCTTTCTTTCTTTCTTTCTTTCTTTCTTTCTGGCAGGGTCTAGATATGTAGCCCTGGCTGTCCTGGAACTCACAGGTCTGCCTGCCTCTGCCTCCCAAGTGATGGGATTGAAGGTATGCACCTCTAAGCCCAGAAAATTTTCAAACAGGGGCTGTGTTTTGCCTTTGAAATTTTTGATCTAATTGAGGCAAAAACCCAGGCCTTGTGGCTTATGCCTATAATCTTAACACTAGGAAGGTTGTAACAGAGTTCCAAGTCAGCTTGAGCTATATATTTCTTGAGATATTGCCTCAAAAAAAATTGCAAAAGAGAGGATACAGAGATGGCTCAGTGATTAAGAGAACTTTCTGCTCTTTCGGAGAACCCCAGTTGGACTCCCAGCACCCACTCTGTTGGGTGTTTTGCACCCACCTATAACTCTAGTTCCAGGAGATCTGGTACCTTCTGACTTCCATAGGCACGAGGCATGCACATGATACACAAATATACATGCATACTCATATACATAAAATACAATAAATCTAAGCTGCACATGGTGGCGCATGCCTTTAATCCCAGCACACGGGAGGCAGAGGCAGGCGGATTTCTGAGTTCGAGGCCAGCCTGGTCTACAGAGTGAGTTCCAGGACAGCCAGAGCTACACAGAGAAACCTTGTCTCGAAAAAAAACAATAAATAAATAAATAAATAAATAAATAAATAAATCTAAATAATTTTTAATTGTAGAAGATTTTTCAACTTGTGTTTTTAAAACTATAATTTCAAACCACACTGCCTTCTGGATTGAAAATATTGAGAGTAAATTCAAAAGGTAAGCTTTTGATACTAGCTAATTTATACTAACTTTTCAGTATTAAGATTATTATGGATCTAGAGAGATGGCTTAATGATTAAGAGCACTCGTTGCTCTTGCAGAGGACCTGAATTTGGTTTCCAGTATCCATGTCAGGTAGGTAGCTCACACTGCCTATATCCCTAGTTCTGGGGATCCAGTGCCCTCTTCTGGTATCCATGGATACCTACACTCGTGCACATACATACATGCAGATACACACACATTAACAAGAAGGCATAATATTAACCAGCCCTCACTCTGCCCAGTGCAGATGACAGCTTTCTGGTACAAACGGCCTAGTAAGACAGGCTTGACTTGATTCTGTGTTTCAGTTCCCTATAACTGAGACGAAACTGTAAACCTCCAAGTGATCTTCCATGTGAACTGTGAATCAGCCTAGATGATTATAGGCTGGAGCCAGAAACAGAGTCAAACAATCTCATTCTCTGCTCAGAGTGAACGAGAACTGATCCTGCAGGTAACCAGGTGTGCATTTGTTCGGATTGCTACTTGTTTCCTCCAGTCATCAGCTTTACCAGCATGCTGGATCTACGTATAGACTTCCAGGGAAGAGAAAGAGAACTCTGGTTTTGGTGTCAGTCACTGGGTACGGCCCAATGGTAGCATTACTCTTCCCAGGAATAGAGGACTCAGGACTTATTGGCAACAACAGGAGTCTAATTCACTGAATTCATCTAACAGAAGAGCATGTTAGAAAAGTAGCCTAGTCAAAAAGGTAGGTTTAGGGCTGAGGAGAAGGCTCTGTCAGCTAAGCACCTGCCACATAAATGTGAGGCAGAATCTGGGTCCCCAGTGTCTACATAAAAGCTAAGCACATCCATTACACTAGTACTGGGGAGGCAGACATGAGCAGGCTCCTGGAGCCTGCTGTCCATCAGGTGGAGAGCTGTCAAGGAAGGATAGACATCTGCCCTCCACATACACATGTATACACTACATACACACACCCACACACATGCACACATACACACACATGCATGCGTGCATGCACACACACCGAAGTAAATTAAAAGGGTAGATTTGTTGGCCCACTGTGTGTGTCACTGAGGGGTGGGGCGGCGGAGCTTTAAGATTAAAAGCTGCACTTGGTTTCCAGTTTGCTTACTCTACTTCACGCTTGCATTTGGCTCTCAGCATCCTGTTCCCGCTGCCACGCCTGCCTCCCTCTGCCATGCCTGCCTCCTGCTGCCACGCCTGCCTCCCGCTGCCATGCCATCCACCATGGTGGGCTCTAATCCTCTGAAACTGTCGTCCCAAATAAACTCTTCCTTTTACAAACCACCTTGGTCACAGTGTTTAATTACACCAACAGAAAAGTAATTAGTAGAGCCAATGTGATTGCTTTAGAATATATAGTTGAAATGAAGCTTAATCCAGGGCTCATACACTGTACCCAGGACCTACCTAATCCTCTTCATGTGCTTTGAAATTCAACATCTTTAGTATTGGTTTTCAATTAGGCTTCTTTAATATTAGTCGCACTTTTGGGCTAGCTTCCCCTGTATGTGTCCAAATAACTCCAGCTTCAATGGCGACTCATCTTGGACTGTCTAGACTCACTCACTGTAGCCAAAGGAATAGTGTGTATTGTATGATTTAGGCCATATGCTCACTCCTGTTGCAAGGAGGTGGGACTAGAGTTGAGATGTCACTGTTCTCAAGGCTGAGAATAAGGGACTGTGGTCCCACAAATAAAATAAGAGGAGTCAGTAGAGTGATGCTCTCTACAGATGCTCAGAGATCAGGAAGACAAATAATTTCATCATTTGTCATTTTTCACTGATTGGATTCTGAATACATCCTAGGGTTAGCATCTAAGCCTTGCCAGGTAGAGGAAGCTATATGCTACCAAAGGTGAGTAGAATGTTTAAGTGAAACATTTCATCAGAAAAAGATAGTATCTGCTATGAGGAAAAGATAAGCCTTGGCAATAAAAAAAAAAATCATCATAAGCTATGTGCCCCAGGGCAAAGGTAGGACTGATGCTGGTGGGGTCGGGATTCAAGTCTTCACTTACAAACCTAGCTTCCCTATCTGATACCTCATTTCAGAGAAGCATTGCACAGAGAATTAAGAGTTTAAAATTCACTCTCTGATGGTTCGAGTTCCGCCCTGCTACAGGGACTGGCTGCTCAGGAAGCAAGATTTGGGGAGTTTGACTGGGCAGGTGCTGGGCTTCAGAGAAGCTCAAAGATACCGCTCTAGGAGTGGGAAAGCCACCATCTGAGACGTGAGAAAGCCAAAGCTGGTATTCCCTGGCTTCTGGGTCCCTAGTCACTGCTGGAGAACTGCACAGAGAAGTCAGGGAATGGAGTTGGTGGGGGGGCAGGGGGGTGCATAGGTCTGCAGCAGGGCCAGGCCAGGGCCTCCCAAACTCCTGAACACTGGGTGTTGCTGAGTCATGAGGAGTTGAGAGCAGAGTGTTGTGTCGTCTCCCCCTTCCCCTGTCCCCTGTCTCCCCCCCCCTCGCCCTGTCCCCCATCCCCCCCACTGAAGGCTAAGGATGCTTAGCCCAGGGCCAGGAGGGACTGGGGGAGGGGAGCTCCTGCTTAGCTCAGCATTGGTTGTCCTTAGCTTACTGGTGGTTGTGGCTGGAAGCACAGAGAGACCTTCTACAGGAGAACACACTCTCCATGGTGGATCTTGATGAAAGAGACAGTCCATGGTTCTAAACTGTTTATTGGCTGTTCATTGTGGAAAATGGATGCATACCATACTGTACCAACTTCTCAGGGTGGGCCCCAGATTAAATACCTTTTGCAGAGAGAAATGCCTGGTAAGGGAAGTTTATTGGCTAAACCCTCAGGGCCTTTTGGTACCTCATAGCATGGAGAACTCTGTTCTGGGTCTACATGACCACAGGTCACATTTCCTTATGTGGAGAGTGTGGCATGTGTTCCAGGCCAGGAATTTGGCAGGCAGTGGGAACTCGCCTAAGTGTCGGGTATGTACCCACCAAGTCTCCAGGTCTCAGACCTGCTCTACCTTACCGAATTTCCTGGCGTGGTTTACTGACCCACATCACCCCAAGTATTCTTTATGCCTTCAAGAAAAGGCAGTTTAAATGGTATTTAATTTCCTTGTCGGAGAAAATACCAAGATGTCACTTCCAGGCCAAGAATGAGGAAGTACTCTTAACGGAACGGCAAAGTCAATCCTCGGAAAGCCAAGGTTCTGATTGGGTAATCTGGTCACACCATCTCAGAACATTCTTACAGAAATTTTTATTAAAGTTTATTACAGCCAGGGAAATTATCTGGAGCCTATTCTTGCTTATATACATACCAGATTATTTATTGCAGGATTGTTTGTAATAAACAGAAAAGTCTGGAAACAATCCAAGTGATCATCAATAGGGAATGGTTAAATAAACTACAGCACATCCTGTAGGGTAATACTATACCGCTGTTGAAAGAATGAGGAAGTTGTGTTCCAACAGACAGGAGAAATCTCACAGTTACAATGCTAGAGGGGAGAGCAGGGTGCAGATACGGGAATGTAACCTGCTACTTCTCATGTAGGAAGAGAAAATATACACAAAAAGTGCTTGTATTTGAAGAAATATGGAAAATACATGAAGGAGCAACATAAATAGCTATCTCAACCCCTAAGGGTGAAGGAGAACTGAGTGAGAGGGGACGGGAGGAGAGAGACTACACTATACCTTTTTGTTTTGATTCCTGACACATGAGAATATTGGTTGAATCCACACCAAAAAGAAAAAAAAAAGCTTAAGAGAAATCATTCAGAGGTGTAAGGTAATTTCATAAAAGGTATAGATGCTCTTAATTAAAAAAAAAAAATCAAATCAATGATCCAAGGTATATTGTTGGTAGGAGCCAAGCAGCAGCTACTAGAGATGTCTACACCGTACTGGCTCTCATTCTCCACAGCTGTACACTCCGTTCTTTCCAATATCTTCAGTCTCTTGGATATTTCTTTTATATTGCTCTTTCCCCCTTTTCAAGTCAACCGATCAGTCAGAGATTGTGGACCATGCTGATTTCAATGTGAGTTCAAGGTGGCTTGAGGCACACAGGGAAAGCTATTTTATAAAAGACCAAAACAAACACCTAAGTGAAGACAGCATTTCTTTCTTATATAATAATAAATGCTGAGAGTTTGATATCTTGTCCGGAAGAGAGGTTCTTGGCCACTTCAATATATATACCAGGGGTCCTGGTACTACACAGCAACTTGTGCACAACCTGTGCTGGAATATTCCTCAGACGTGACTAGACTGTATTTTCTTTCCCATAATGAATTTCTTTTAGGGCAAGGGCTGTGTCTTGTTCATGTTGTATAATCTCAGAGCCTGCTGTGGAGCTGGTACTCAGTAGACTGAATTTTTTTTACCACGTTACTTATATTTGGTAGCCTTCCCTTGTTATCACTGAATCCATCAGTGAGACAGCCCAGTCCTACCTGAAAAGATATCTTGACGTTGTCTTTTCCGATTCGTCTTCATCACTACCACCCTGATCCAGGTTCTTGTCATCTGTAGCCTGCACCAAAGCAACTGGACTTCTTCCTGATCCTTTGCCCCATGAACGCATCCCCTAAAATCGCTTAAAAGCAATGTAGAAAACAAGTAATTGCACCCTAATGTCTAAGTTCTATTATATCATACTTCTGCTTAAAATCCTTCAAAGGATAATGACTGCATTTAGGATAAGATTTAAACTCTTCACTCAGACCCTCAAAGCTTCACAGTGGTCATCCATTCTTTGTAATTCTACCAATACTCTGGCTTCTTCCTTGTGTCCTTGCCTTTGCCTGGGATACCCTTGGAGCTGTATGTTGCGCACTTCCTTCTGACCAAACGCGGCTCCTCAGGGAGCCTTACCCTGACCACTCCGGGTACATCAGTGTTCTGAGCTATTTGTAGCACCGTTTAACTGGGCGGCGGATCAGAATCTTCGCTGCTTTAGATTTGTTATCCTAGTCATACCTATGATGTGTTAATCTTGCTCATCTTTGTATGGTCTGGTGCCTAGAACAGACCCACAGATAATGGCTTTGAAAAAATTGCATAAATAAAGGTTTCTAAAATAAATTATGAAGATTCATTTCATTTGTTCTGAGAACTTTATGTGACTAATTATAAAACCAAGAACTAATTATAAAAAGGGCAGAGCCTATCAGAGTGGCTTCTGAAGAAACAGTATAGAGGCCGCATAAAGAGAGTTAACTGAGGTAACAATTGGGAAAATATGCCTCTTAAAAAATAAGTAAATTCTGTCACAAGCCAGTCTGCAGAGCAGGCAATAAGTTAGGGGAAAGGGACAGAAAATGTTCAGATGTTGAGTTTTCCCTAGAGCTGCTCAAAATCCATCAGGAGACAGCTTTCTAGCTACAGTTGTTTTAATGGCCATTCTCCAAGTGAAAGAACCAAGATTTGGAGATGTTTTTGACTTGGGCTGGAGAGCACAGCAGATAAGCACCGAGATTTTCCACCAAGGTCTTCTGCTGCAGCCTCCTGCTCTCTTTCGGCAGTGACATGATACACACAGGCTCAGCATTTTGGGAAAGAACAAATGTTAGAGGGGACTGTCTCCAGGGCATAGGGCAGTGTTCTGGGAAAGAACACGTTAGAGAGGACCATCTGCCCAGCACAGGGCAAAGGCTTCACCAAGGGAAGGTCCTTTCATTGGGGCTGTAAGAAAACAGTTTTCAAGCAAAGGGGCACAATTAGGGTAAAAATGTAATGATAAACAAAAAAGGGGGGGGGAGGGACATATACATCTAAGAGAGAAGCAGGGATGTCCAGAAGGGGCGATTGCCCAGAAGGGGCAATGCTGAAAAAAACAGTGCTATTTTACAGACAGTTGGGCAGCCGTGAAAATGGGAGATTGAAACAGACAGATCTGGGTTTTCTAAAGAAAATGACAGTGGCAGATTGGTGGGCGAATTGGAGCATGAAGAAAGGAGTTGGTTAGCAGCTTCATGCAATTGTGCAAATGAGCTAGCTTAGTGGAGACAGGAGAAACCGGAAGACAGAACGTTTGCATGCCCTATACTCACATATGGACCCTGGTGATGGAAAACAGACAGGAGAAAGATTCTTGAAACACACACACTCACACACACATATACACTCACACAAGTACACATGCAAACATACTCCACACACACATTCACATATACACACACTCACACATATATACACATACTCTATACACATTCACATACATACACACACATATATATATATACACACATACATTATACACTCACATAACCACTCACACACACTCTACACATACTCACAAGTACACATGCACATATACTCCATTCACACATTCACATATATACACACATATATACACACACTCACATACATTACACACTCACATACATACATTCATATACACTCACATACACACACATATATACACACACATTACACACTCATATACATACACACTCACACACATACACATGCATGCACACTCACATACATACCCATGCACACACACACTCCATATATATACAGTCACACACATACACATACTATACTATACTATACTATACACACACACACACACACACACACACACACACACACACACACACACGGATAGGGGAAAATATGACCTGGTAGATGATAAACTACTCTGGGAGGGAATCAGCAGCAGGAAGGAGAGCTTAGCGGTACCCAAGGTAAAGCGTTTGCCATTGGACTGGTTTGGTTTGAGCACCTGTTTGTAACTTCCAGGAAGACAGCTGAAACACGTATGAAAGTGGAATCTAGGTTTTGAAGTAAGGTAGAGGCTGAATGGAGATCTAGATTTTGGAGACATTTAAATACAGTTTGAGGAAGGGAAGGTTGTAGCATCTAGAGCCCATGCCTAGCATAGGTGGGACCCTGGATTTGATCCCAAGAACCTATATGTATATTCACATATTATATATGATGATGAATTAAAATTCTTGCTGCCAATGGGCATCCTCGGAAAAGACTCTCTCTACTTTTACGAACTAAAGAAATATTACTACCACCAATGTTTGATCATGTAAATTTTACCCACAAAATATCTTAAAATTTAGGGGTTTTTCTTCGTATTTTTGTCGACTTCACCTTAAGGAGTATTCTATATCGTTCATGATTTATTTAATAAAATAATCAGTAATTAGTTAACGATGTTCCATCTTTTGCAGCAGTCTGCCCTAGTTCTGGCTGCCTCAGAAGCCTTGGCTGGATGCACCACTTCCCAAGCCATTCGGGAAATTCTGCAGTGGGGGGAACTCATTCCCTACTCATCCTGCCTTCATCCTTGACCCACCCTTCCTCAGCCCACGCCTTCGCCCAGCATCTCACTGTTGACTTTCCCTTTGGAGCAGCCGAGACAATGAAGGTACTTGAAGAACATAGCATGACTCATCTCTGAGTAACAACAGAAACCTCTTCTTATTGATTGATTTTAGGCCGATGGCCAGCACAGCGTCCTCATTTGGCACCGTTCCCCCAACAGCACTTCCGAACCGTCCTTCCAGTGCTCAGCTTAAAATCTACTTTGTACAGGAAACCAATTTTAAGTTGATAGAAAGAGGTGAAATCTGACACTTCCATTCAGCTGCCCGTATGGAGAAGTCACTTTGAGTAATCACCAACTTTTTGAGTTTCTTTTGGGATCTCAGTTCCGTCATTTACTAAGTCTTTGTGACCTTGAAGGAAGTCGGGATATGAAAGCTATCCCAGAGGGTGCTGCAGATGGAGTCAGCTGGCATGAGTGGATACCAAGCACAGCACTGAGGAGGAGCTCACTGCACACATGGGGGAGGAGCTCACTGCACATGGGGGAGGAGCTCACTGCACATGGGGGAGGAGCTCGATGCACACATGGGGAGGAGATCACTGCACACATGGGTGAGGAGCTCACTGCACATGGGGGAGGAGCTCACTGCACACATGGGGGAGGAGCTCGATGCACACATGGGGGAGGAGCTCACTGCACACATGGGGGAGGAGCTCACTGCACACATGAGGGAGGAGCTCACTGCACACATGAGGGAGGAGCTTGCTGCACACATGCCTGTGCTTTCCGGGCATCCCTTCTTTGTGCCCCTTGCCAAGCACCCTCACAAATCCCACATGCTCTCAGGAGATTTGGAGAATGATGTTTAGGAAGTATACAGGTCAAGGATAAAGTTGGAAAAGATTTATGCAATAAATATGCAGATGAGAAGAAACTGTTCTCAGGAGAGGTAGAAAAATGAAATTGATTCAGGGGTGGTAGCAAAGTGTCTTTGGATTTCCTTTCTCCATTCATTTAAAATTGGATCTCCCCAAGAGGAGGGGACAGAAGGTCTCATCTCGATGAGTGTGGAGCTGCAAAGCCCTGTGCCAATACACCTGGTATTTCTTCATGCCAGCTGGGAGAGGGGCTCGGTTCTCAGTGTTTTACTACTGTGGTTTCCTGGGCTGGGCCGCTGGGTGCCTGATAATGATAAAAACCATAATGATACTTCATAATTATGCACTGCCCTCTGCCAGACTTGGATTTAATTACAAAGACTATGATGGAACTGGCAACAGCTTATTCCCTGTTGGGGTGCAAATACCCAAGGGCCTGGAAACACAAACTGAAGTGGCCACTGAGACCTCCTGCAGGGCCTGTCCTGGCAATGCACCCAGAGTTCTTCGGGTTTGAGGCTCACCATGTGAAACAAAGGGTACTTCTAAATTGTCCACGTGTGCTTGGCACTGCCGCATAAGGAGTATGCATGAAATACATGCTGTCATGCATGGAGTACAACATCATGGAAGTCCAGGTCTAGAAGGTACCAAACCAGGTGAGACCATTCATTTATCATCCTGTATTCTACCTCTAGACATCCCCACTACCACACTCAGCTAGGTGAGCCTTGCCTTCTGCATTGGGCTAGGGCTGCTCTTGTGGTAGCCTGACTCAGGTATCAGGGGACTCACGATTCAGTGAACACTCACGGTGAGCATCTCCTCTGAGCCAAGGCACTTGTACAGGCACAGAGATGGATAGCATTACCCCTGCTGGGCATGGTGGCTCGTAGCTGTCATCTCTGCACTCAGGAGGATGAGACAGGAGGACCAGCATGAGCTTTAGGCCTACAGAGTAGCAGTGTCCCCTGTGATTCTGACCCAAGGTAAGAACAGCTTATCCTACGCAGAGGATTCTCACTTAGGAAGCAGAGATAGAAACAGGACACGCTCTGAGCAGATGGGAGAGAATGACCCAAGAGCAGGAGAGAACCAGGGCAGCCCCCTCTGAGGAGAAGCAAGAGGCAGGCAGGGCACCTGCAGTGTGGGAGCTCGGGAACAATCCAGAGGTCCTGCTAGCCCCTCCTGCTTTGGTTTTTGGAATTCATGCCACTCTTGGCTTACCTAGTTATTAATTTACTCGCATATGGTTTTTCTTGTCCCACCAGCAACCTTGTCAGGTTTGTTGACCATGACATCTTGAGCTAATACTAAAATGATCAATAAATATTGGCCTAATGATTAAGTGGCACAAGGGCGGAAGTAACGGTGGCAATGGAGAGACGGCATTTAGTTCATACGGTTAGCGGTCAGTGGGACACCCCGAGAAGTGTGTCAGTCAGGTTACGGCATGGCAATGATGAGCGCAGGAAGGGAACAAGCTTTTTCTGGCTCAGTTTGGAGGTCCCAGTCCTGATGTAGTAAGCTTCTTCTCTATGTATCTCTCCTGGGTGAGAGGCAAGAACATCGGGGCATGTTCTTGTTTGTTTTCTGTTGCCGGAGAAAACATTATGACCAAAAGCAACTCAGGGAGGAAAGGGTTTATTTAACCTTTCAGTGGACAGCTCAGCATCAAGGGAAGGTGGGGCAGGAACTCAAGGAGGAGTCAAAGCAGAAACCACACAAATGAAATGTACTCATGGGCTTGCTCTAGGGTCCTAGTCAGCTAGCTGCCTTTCTTATAGAGACTGCCCAGGGGTGGGGGTGGGGGGTGTGCATGGCCAAGAGTGGCTGGGCCCTCCAACAATGAGCAATGAAGGGAATGCTGACAGACATATCCAAGAGCCAAGCTGACCAAGATAGTCCTCCATCTGAGCTTCCCCTCAGATAATGCTGAGGTGTGTCAGGCTAACAGCTAAAGCTCACTAGAAGAAGGCAGGGGTGCCTGCAGAACAAAACTGCTCACATCCTGCACAGGAAGTGAAGCAAAAGGATGAGGGTCTCACAACCCACTATAACCCCCCTCCATACCTAAAGCTTCCCACTAGCCTCTCTGTCTTTTAAAGGTCCCACCAACTTCATGCCAAGGACCAAGAGAAATTCATAGGCCTGTGAAGAACATCCCAGGTCCAAATTATAGCAGATAGGAAGATGCTGGAGCAGTTAGAAAGTGGCTAGAGGCTTGTTCTCTGGTTCCAAGAGCTCTGGGGAGAAAGTTAATGCGGTACTGTAAAACAATACAAGGAGCAGAGGAGGAGAAGGCTTGGTGAAGTTCAGAAGGCTTGTGTTCCACTGTGGAACTTACTCCAGTAGACAAGTGGAGCGGCTAAAAGCTGCTTAGGAATGCAGATCTGGACCTCACTGACTGACCGGACAACCGGAGGTCCATTTGTGATTCTATCTGAATGGCTAGATCAGCTCCTGTGCAGTGTGTGCCTTCCAAATAAGAGGGCTGAGGGCCAGACCCTGAGACTCTCAAGGAGTCCAAGAGAACAGACAATTGAAAAATAACGGAGAAAGCAATCTGAGGGTATACAATGTTAAGAAAGGTAGGGTGGGGCTGAAAAGAGTCTAAGAAAAGCCTTCAAGAAAAACGTAGTCTTGCAGTCCCCACTGCATAGCATTAAAGACTAAAAGTGGTCAAAAATCTCAAAATTCAGCAGGTTGAAGTAGGAGCACCATTAACTAGAAGCCAGCTTGGGCTACATATTGAGTTCCAAATCATCCTAGGCTATACAGTGAGACTGTTTCAAACAAACCGGACTAAAAAGTGACCCTATGTGTATGCCGCTGATAGAAGGTTTCGGTAGTTTCGCAGGGGGGAACAGACTGTATTTGAATCACGAAATAAACGGGAAGAACAAGTCTTTTTGTCTGGGCACCGGAGAGTAGTATGTCTAAGAAGTGGCCGGTTAGCTTACGAGTGGTAACCACGGTTCTACACTCTATCTTAGCCAAAAGGCCAAGAAGCGGTGGTGACCACGGTTCTAAAGGGGCAGCTGAGGAGTCTCCCGGGTATCACCACACCCCCCCCCATTCACTTCTCTGTCCTTGCAGTCATTTCCATGGCCAGGGCGATTCACATAAAATGCAAGCAAAGAGAGGAAGCGACAACACCCCTCCCCTCGTGTATGACTCATCTTCGTGGCGGCTGAGAGCCTGGCTAGGAAGAGTTGCATTCAATGAGGTGCCCGGTTTCCCGATGAATATTGGAATTCAGTGACTCGGATGGCTCCATGCTGAAGGGAACTAGGGAGACTCATTCACATTTTTTTTTCTACCCGGCACTCGCAACCTCCATTCAGCATTTTCCCCTCGGTCTCCCTAACGGAGCCCAAAGGAACAAAGCTACTCCCCACCCGCACCCCGGGTTGACCTTCCACCCCCAGCTAGCGCCCACCCCCTAGCCCGTGCCACGGCCACGTGACCCTCTCCGGCCTCCCAGCCTCCCGGGCCTCTCCCCCTCCCCTCCTGCCGGAGCCGGCTTTGCCCCGCCCACCCCACCCACGTGTCAGCCTCTCTCCCACCTGACTGGCTCCTCCCTCTTCGGCCGAACCCGGCCGCTGTCTCAGCCGCCCGACTCCAAAATGGCAGCCGCGCACGGCACGCACCAGCGCGGCCGGACCTCCTTAACTCGCCGGCCTCCCCTCGCTCGCTCCCAGCCTCCCTCCTCCGGCCTTCACCTACCCGCCTCTGGATTGGCCGCCGGGAGTCCCGCCCACCAGGAGCCCCGCCTGCCATTGGTCACGGTAGGCTGCCCTTCAGAGAGGCGTGGCCCTGCCCGCCCCCCCACCCCGGGAGGTATTTTCCATTCCGGTGGGGGGCTGGGGGGGCGGGGGGAGGGGAGAGGGTGACGAGGGGGAGGCGGCCGGGAAGGGGTGGGGGCTGGCGGGGGCATCCGGCCGAGCTGGGGTCCCCGGGCTCCGTCCGGAGGAAGCGAGGCTGCGCCGGCCGGGCAGGAGCGGAGGACGGGACGCGCGGGCGGTCGCGCTCGCCCTGTCGCTGACTGCGCTGCCCCGGCCCATCCTGCCTGGCCGCAGGTGCCCTGGATGAGGCCGCCGCGCGTGTCCCGGCCGCTGAGTGTCCCCCGCGGTCGCCCGGCGCCTGCCCTCAAGCGGCCGCCTCTCCTCGGCCGGTTCCCGGGTCCCCGTTCCCCGGCGCAGTCCTCCTCCGGCGGGCGCCTCCGCACCTCGGCGCAGGCGGCACGGCCCTTGGGCCGGGATGGATCCGCCGGGAAGAGGAAGACAAGCCGGGGCGTTGAGCCCCTGCGCACGGTGCCGCCGCGCGTAGTGGGAGCTTACTCGCAGTAGGCTCTCGGTACGTCTCGGAGGAATTGCTCTTCGGTGGGAGTCGGGACACCTAAGGGGAAGAAGGGGTCGTCTGGGGTTGATAGAAGGGCGTTCGTCATCGGGGTCGTGGTGGGTCGAGACTGGGTGGGGGAGGTCATCGGTGCCCACTGCAAGGGTAGAGGGGGTCCAGGCAGGTCACCTTAAGCTCCATAGCTCCGACCTGAGGGTCCTCAAGGTCGACGATAAAAGGTCTACCGGGACGTGAAGGAAGGAGCCGGGGAGCGTGGATGCGGAAAAAGACTGGAGCATCTCTGGGGGTTTAACCTGGGGTGGTTATTACAGGATGCGGAGGCGGCCGCAAGGAAGACCCCTCTCCAAGTCCTTGAGCTTTTAATAAATGGTTCTTTGGTGCTGGAGCTTGGGCATTCGAGTAGCTAAAGCGGAGTGAGTTTGTGGAGAGGGAGTTGCATTGACAGGATGCTAAGGAACAGCGTAAATACACTTGGTTTGGTTCTCAACTTTGAAGGCTATGGGGGTCAGTCAGGAGCTTTTGACATTTTTTTATTTTGTCGTTCCAAGCAAAAGGTGGCTCGCTGCTAGACTTCGTCAGTGATCCTTTATTTTAAATTGTGTGTATATTTTTTATGGGGTTGGGCAGTTACCATTTCTCCTGGACATTCTTCCAACTACACCTTGACATTCTCACAGAGCAAGCTTCTCATCTGCACCGGAGGCCTGCTCCTTTCAAAGTTAACACTAGGCTAGACTGTACTATTACGATTTACTGACATTTATCCTAGAAGACGATTAAGTCATGCTTGCTTTTAACTGTTTCTTTACAGGGCCGTGTAAAATTGAACTACATGTTCTATAGAAGTTTAAAAACGGTTTCTCTTTAAGGAATGAAATGGAAAAGATGCTGGTGTTAGGAGGCTGTGCTAAAATGAGCTCGAGTGTTCTAACAGTTGGGAATTTAGTCAGATGCATACTTTAATCTTAATAGTCTCGGATTCGTAGACCCTTTTTGAGGCTGGCTTAGCAACGGAAGGAAGACACAAGCAGGAAGCGGTGACTGTTGTCAGGAGTTCACCTTTGTGACTGTCCTGCAGGGATATTACCTTTTTCATGTCTGTGGACTAGAAAGAGTGAGCTAAGAATTCACAGCTAGTCTGTAGTCTCTTGTTAAAGTCACACCTGTATTACTAATTTCCTACATTTGTTGAGTTCCCTATGGCTTACAAAATGAGAACTCACTTGATTAGGGAGTCCTTAACATTTAGGGGGAAAAAATCTGAAGGCTACTTATGCTGGCTAATTCAAACATGTCAGCAAAAAGGTGCTAATATTTTTAATTGGTCTTCCAAGTTCTTGAAAAAGTAGTGGGTAATTATATATTTTTCTTCTTATTGTCCTTGAATTTTACTATTTGTCCTTTGGGAGAATGTACTGGCATACAAAACAGGAGCTTAAAATATTGAAACATAACACCTTTTGACATTATAATGGCTTCTGCATGATTCACCTTGAGAATCATCTCTGGCGAGCCAGCCGTGGTGGGCTTTCCCTTCCTCTTCAGTTGGGAGTGGGCTGGCTGCCTCCTTTTGTGGGCCTAAAGCAAAACAGTTTCCTGGCTGTGAAGTAATGGTGATAACTTTCACAAAAAGAGAATGAGAGGCCGATGAGTCATTTCTCTCCGAGCTGGAAGAGCAGAAGGTAGAGATGGTTATTCTGTAGATCGGGAACCAAGGCCCAGAGCTTCGGAAGGGACTAAATTGCTAGTTGCTTTGGAGCAGGATTGGAGGGCCTGACCCTAGCTAGAGTGATGCCCACTCATTCTTCTACTTCATCACATCCGTAGTGCTTGTTACTGAAGACACCCAGTGCCAGAGATAAATGATTTTTGGTTTATTTGTGATACTGTTCCTTTGTAATGATGGGGAACTTTGAATGCTTTATATAAGAAGTGATACAAAACTGCATAAGCTTTTATTTAAAGTTAAAGACAATTATTAGCATTATTAGTGAAAATGATAAGTTCCTCTCATTACAGAGACAAAACTGTCATCCAGGTTAAAATATTACATGAGCATCTTAGATGAAGCAAGTGTTCTATTTGGGGCTAAAATTAATTGAAGCTTTTAGAATGCAAAAGGGTTTTTGTATTTTAAGTGAATTGTGTGAGAATTATTTTCTAATTGTGGGATTTTCTTATGTTGAAGTGGTTTTCAGTTCCTCTAAAAGGAAGTAGACTTACATAATTATGAAAATATAATTCATGCTATAGTTGTAACAGAGACAGGAGTTGTATTTCAGCCACTTAACATGCAGCTGCCCTGGTTGGGTGTGGTGCTCAAGCAGTCAATACTCTGAGCACTTGGGAGGCAGAGGCAGGAGAGGTGCTAGTTAAGGGGCAGCCAAGGGCTACATAAATGTAGTTCAAAGACAGCCAAGGGCTACATAGTAAAATCCTGTCTCAAAAAAAAAAAAGAAAAGAAGAAGGAAGTGGCTACCTTATGGCATGTTGGTGAGGATTAGCTGTGCCTAGCACAGAGAGAGGGCAGAATAAATACTAGACATTATTATCTGTGTTCCATTAGGTTTAATTATGATGTATGTCCTTTTTTTCCCCTTGGTGCTAATACATTCTTTCAGGCTAGGAAAAAAGAAACCCTGAATGAGTACACAAGCCATTACTGCCTTACTGGACATTTGGTGGAAACAGCATGCTTAAGGTCTTTCTTCTGCCTCTGCTTACCTTAGACTTTAATTAGATCTCCATATCAAGTTAATGTGTACATTTCTCTGAATGGTGGGGGACATTTAAGTAGTGCTACCCCAAAGGTGCTCCTTTGGCATGTCTCTGGGTGGCTCTTCCAAGTGCACATACAAAGCAGTTGTGAAAAGCTGTCCTTGTGTGTAGGGGAACATGTCTCTCTGTAAAGAAATCTGCTGGTGAAATAAACAGTTACTACAGCTTCCCTAAGGCTCCATTATCTCCTATCTGGATCTATGAGAGAATGGCTAAATCCCAACTACTCCAGAGTGTCACATCAGATGTTACATAGCTTTGGGGGCTCTTCTTTGAGTTTCTTTTTAACTGTGCGAGATAACGGTCTTTGTTCTGAAGTACACCCCCTCCTTGCACCCTCCCAGAACCTGTTACCCTCAGCCCCAGTTTCTCAAGCCCCTCTTCCCTCTGTCCTGTCCCCATTGCTGACTAGAATCTCGAGCCTCAAGCGAGCCAGGCCAGCCCTCCGCCAGTGAGTTAGGCTTCGTTCTTGAGCCTCTGCTCATCTGCCTTTTGTGTGGCACCCATGCATGCAGGTTCTACGTGTGTGCACCATTCCTCTGCTCATCTGTCTTTTGTGTGGCACCCATGCATGCAGGTTCTACGTGTGTGCACCATTCCTCTGCTCATCTGCCTTTTGTGTGGCAGCCATGCATGCAGGTTCTAAGTGTGTGCACCATTCCTCTGCTCATCTGTCTTTTGCCCCCCCCTTTTAAAGTAGACTCCATTACTAAACCTTGTGTCTAGGAGGAGAGCACCCTTTCTCCAGTATCTCTGAGAAACCCTCATTCCAGTTTTATTATTCCATATTAAGAGGGTGTTGATGTTTCTTTGTAGCTATTCTGGAGAAAGCCAGGAGTTGTAGAGCTTTCTAAGTGAGCTTAGATAAGGGCAGAAGAGTCTATAAGGCCTGTTACTGACTGCAACTACTCTCTGCTAATTGGACCATGCAGACAAATCCTTGAACCCTGTTTTCTGTTAATTTCTTGCCAATATTTTACACATTTACTGTATGTGTGTATGTATGTGTGTAAGCATGTGTGTTGGTTAGAGAACACCTGGTAGGTCTCAGGACTTGTCACCTACTGTGTAGGTTCTGGGAGTGGAGCCCAAGTTGTCAGGCTTGGTACCACAAGTGTCATTAACTGCTGAGCCATCTATCCTTATTAATTGAGGTTGTTTTTTATAGCTTTTTCCTCATTAAACTGCTAGGTTTTTAGCAATTTGCGTAGCTCCAACTTTAAAAAATAAAGTTCTTTTACTTTGCTGTAACTCAGGTCCAGCTAGTATGACCATGTGGTTTGGCAGATGTGACAGGTGGGGGGGAGTTAATAGCTATTGTTAGCAGGGCCAGAGTTGCTGGAGTCACCTGAGAGCCAGTCACCTGGAACCATCAGAAGTTCCTAGGTTTACAGTTGTCTTTCACTTTTATAGAATTTTAATGTTTGAAAAGTGACCGGCTCCTAATCTTTTGTTTAATGTAAAGATGATAATTTTATCACAGTTTAGGGTATTTATTGGATTCATGACTTAATGGGATTCTGTAGAAACAAAACAGGTTTTCTTTGGGTTTATTGTATATTCACGTATTCTAATTACATGAATACATTAATTAGTTAAATATGATTTTAGAAGGCATCAAAAATACATTAAAGTAAAATAGGCACTCAGTCAGTTTTTTCCCCACTAGACTGGAGAGAGTTTTTGTGTGTTGCGTGTCATTGAGCATGGTCTGTCGCTCGGGGTGCATGGCTGAGTAGTCCGTCCATGATGCTCTCTCAGCTTCAGTGAGGTGGTCAGAGAATGCACAGAGCAGTATAAAGCATAGTGAGTCCTTCATCTGTACTGGCCAGCTGTTTTCTTTGTTAGAAAAAAGGGGTCTTTGGATCTGGTTAGAGCAGGACAAGTCTTGGAAGGGTAATTAGGCTAGACTATTGGCCCATGTTAATAGTGGGTAAATTTTACTTGGGTAGTTTAAGTGAAAATTAGTTGCCTGCCTTGATGAACAATTCAAATAATGATTGGAAAGAGACCATAATGACACGGTTCCATTTCTACACGTTCGTATATGCATTTCAAGACTGGGGGGGGCGGGGGACCAAAATACGCCACCCCAAAATATACTTCCTTGGCATATTTAGAAAAACTGTTGACACTGGAGTAGTTTTAAAGAGCTGTCTTTTGTAGAAGACTTTTCCATCTATAAAATAAATCTGCCCTAGTAAATAGTGATACACTGGAGGCTTCAGGGAGCCTCCCTTATCTCCTTAAGGGGGATCTAGGAAAGACCGTATCTGGAAGAGAGATTAGAGGACGACAGCTCCCTCAGACAGATTGCCCCAGACTGTCACCCATTCCTTTGAGGGCAGCACCCTGAGTCTGTCTGCCTAACAACACAAGCTGCTATCAGTTGTACATTCTCCTTGCTCCATTGCAGCCTCTTGGGTTGGCTGCCACCACCTTCTCGAGCCCTTTTGTTCCTGTGCTTGAGGGTACTATGTAAACGTCATTCCAGGGGCCTTCTCTGCTACATTTTGTCTTAGGCATGTAGTCTGCTCTTTTAAGCCACAGGTCTCCTCATCTGTAGATTCAACCTTGCATTGGAAAATACTGTGGGAAAAAGTCAGGAAGGGGATCCAGAAGTTGTATAGATGGCTTCCTTGAAGGCATTTATAGTAATGAGTAGGTATGGAGTGTTCTTCCTGTTACTTCTCTGACAGTCCAGAGTCACAGCCATTGGCATTGCTTTACCTTTATTAGTTTATACAGCAGCTGGGACTGTAGCTCAGTTATTGTAAAGTATTTGCTTAGCATGCATGAAAATGGTGGATCCCCAGCACCGCATATAAATAGGGTGTGGAAATACATCTATAAGTTCAAGGTCATCTTCAGCTATGTAAAGGTCAAAGCCAGCCTGAGGGATATATAAGACCCTGCCTTAAAAAAAAAAAAAAAAAAAAAAAAAAAAAAAAAAAAAAAAAAAAAAAAAAAAAAAAAAAAAAGAAAGAAAAGAAAAGAAAAGAAAAACCAGGAGAATTCATACAGATTATATACAAATGCTATGCCATTTCACAGAAGGGGACTTGAGCATCTACACACCCCTAGTGGGGATGGGGTGGGGTCCTGGGAGCTGATTCTCTTTCGGTTGTTTTAGCTCTAAAGGATCTCTAAGCATTAAACAGAACATCAGGATGTTTACATGAGATGCAGTCTAGCTTACCCTTCATTTAGATCAGTAGAAGGATCGGTTTCATTTTACATTTTTAAGTGATTTAATAGACTGACTGTGGAAGTTGCCAGTGTATAGCCAGTGCCATCCATGTGCCATTCCCCGTGGTTAAGTCAGGCAGCGAGGCTTAGGAACACCCCTTGGTGGGTTTTCACGTAGCGTGGGGAGCATACATTTGGATGAAGATACTCTAAATTCTATTCCTAGGATCTGACTTGTAACCCAGGAAGGGGATCCAGAAGTTATATAGATGGCTTCCTTGAAGGCATTTATTACAGTTGTTGGACCAGAAAAGTCCAATTACATTATCAAGAGTTGTTGGGCATGGTTCTGGAAACAGAGGTGGTATTGTGCATAACAGTAATTATCAAGAGGTTTCCATTTCTTTAGCTATCATTCTACAGCTCTTCTTTCCCTTCATTTGCTAACCATTCTGAAAGGTGGGTGGCATTATCCAGTTTACACAGAGGAATTGACTCAAACACATTATGTGACTTTCCCAAGACGGCTGTTAATGTGGTGGATTTGGGACCAAGTTGCAAGTCTTTTGATCAGCAATCCTTAGGATATTAAAAACATCTCTTCATATATTAATTTAAGGCTTATGAGGTACTTTTAACTTCTTGCCTAGAGAGTGTATATAGGTTTTTTGGGTTTTTTTTTTTTTTTTTTTTTGAGAAAGGGTTTCTCTGTGTAGCCCTGGCTGTCCTGGAACTCACTTTGTAGACCAGGCTGGCCTCGAACTCAGAAATCCGCCTGCCTCTGCCTCCCGAGTGCTGGGATTAAAGGCGTGTGCCATCACGCCCGGATCGTATATAGATATTTTGAGAGAAGTTGTAGACAATGTTTAAATTATTCCTCCCCACCCCCGTGTGTGTGTGTGTGTGTGTGTGTGTGTGTGTGTGTGTGTGTGTGTGCATATGTGTGTGCATATGTGTGTGCATATGTGTGTAT
The DNA here is from genome assembly GCA_902729485.2 of Mus minutoides. Taxonomy (NCBI): domain Eukaryota; kingdom Metazoa; phylum Chordata; class Mammalia; order Rodentia; family Muridae; genus Mus; species Mus minutoides. The sequence goes on along the minus strand of LR752325.1, from coordinate 62,932 downwards.
GTGTGTGTGTGCGCGTGTGTGTGCATATGTGTGTATGTGCATGTGTGTGTGTGCATATGTGTGTGTATGTGCATGTGTGTGTGTGCATATGTGTGTGTGCATATGTGTGTATGTGCATATGTGTGTATGTGTATATGTGTGTGTGTGCATATGTGTGTATGTGCATATGTGTGTGTGTGTGTGTGTGTGTGTGTGTGTGTGTGTGTGTAGCTTCAGGTTGCTCTGATGACTCTTTAACTTAGTCTGTCCTTGAACTCAGGAGATCTTCCTGCCTCAGGCTCCCTACTGTTTTATTTTTAAGAACGTGGTGGGATAGGCCTGTAATCCTAACCTTCAGAGGCTGAGGCAAGATCATTACAAACGCAACTCCAGCCTGAGGGCTACATAGGCATAGAAAACCTTTGCTTAGAAGGGGGAGCCGGAAGGATGGCCCAATGGTTAAGCTCACTGGCTATTCTAGAAGACCCAGGTTCAATTCTCAGCACCCTCATGACAGCTCACAACCACGTATAACTCCAGCCCTAGGGAATCTGATGCCCTCTTCTGGCTTCCATGGGCACCAGGGACACACTTAGTGTACAGACATATATGCAGGCAAAACAAAAAAAAAATTTTTTAAAGATTTATTTTATTTATTATATGTAAGTACACTGTAGCTGTCTTCAGACACTCCAGAAGAGGGAGCCAGATCTTGTTACGGATGGTTGTGAGCCACCATGTGGTTGCTAGGATTTGAACTTATCACCTTCGGAAGAGCAGTCGGGTGCTCTTACCCACTGATCTTTTTAAAGGAAAACCTTCTTTTCAAGAATAACTAGAGATGTTTTGCTGTGGAGTTATACCCTTTGAAGTCGGTAGGTCGGCCATGGTCACCATAAAATGCTGCTTTGGTTGACTTTATGAAATTGTGAACCATGAATGATTGTTAACAAGGAGAATGTTATTTAGTAGGGAAGACTCCAAATAGGAGTACTATCTCTGGGTCACTGGAGTAGTGAGGATCTCGGGGCAAATGTTAGGGTTGCACTGGGACAGGCAGAAGATGCCCAGACTAAGGAGGGGCTTGAGTGGGGCAGGTGGAGATAGAGGGAGGCGAGGGGATTATTTCAGCATGTTAGAGGGATCACCGAGCCTCAGAATAGTCTCAAAGCTGAGAGCATCCACAGGAAAGGACCAGGGCAGCTCTCGCTCTACCTGGTCTCTTACATATGCACATGCATGCTGTGTGTGCGGAAGTCTGTGAGTTACATGTGCACATGCATGCTGTGTGTGTGGAAGTGAGTGGGTTACATATGCACATGCATGCTGTATGTGTGGAAGTGAGTAGTGACCAAGTAAGTGTATCTGAAAACACCATTTGAGTTTCAGATGGCAGGTATGTGAGAGTGCTAGGTAAGAAACCCTGACGCTCATGTGAAGGAGCAAAGCCTTAGGGTGGGGGTCAAAGGAGCAAACACCTGGAGATGGGGACGCTTTGAAGACCACAGTCCAGGAGACAGATGAGAATAGAATTGAATGACGTGCTCATAGAAGGTCACAAGAATGTCACAGGTCTGTAAGGTAACAGTGGTAAGGCGGTGGGAGGAGGAGCCAGCGTGGAGTCTCCTCTTAGTGGATGCAGATGGTGCTAACACAGCTGTGAGAGGAGCTAATTGCGAGTTGGCTGCGTTGTCTGATTGTTTCTTCACTCATTATTTCTGCACAGGGTTAGCTAATGGCTTTAAATAGTAGAAGAGAGCTCGTAAAAATAAAATAAGCCAGCCTGAGTTACTATTTATTCTGTATTATTAAAAATGAAAGGGCACAGTGTGTTTAAGGAGATGGGTTTCTAAGTGAGTATGAGAAGAAAATGAAGACGTTAGACTTGATACACGGTGGAGCAGGAATAAAGGAGGAACTAAGGAATAAAGCCTTGGTGCTGTATTAGAGTTTGGGTTTTTATTTGGCTATGTGCACTGGAAAGTAGGGATGTTTGCCTTTTTTTTTTTTAATAGCCATAGAGGTAATAAATATAATCTTCTGAAGGGAAGGAGAGTGGAGACCTTACTTACTTGTGACCACATATGACAAGATGCATGAGGGAATTTGGTGACCCTGTCTGACCTCTCACAAGGACATTGCAATCGAGGATGTCATTGAAGACTGCCCTTGTATAAGAAAGATTATCTGATAGCCTGAGTCAAGGAATTTGTGATGGAATGGAAATGACACCTGGATTGGGAGAAGTATAGGAAATACAGTGTCTAGTCTTGGGTTAGCTGGGGTGGTAGAAACTGAGCATAAGCTAGCCAGCTTGGCAGAAGAGTTCCACAGGTAAACTCCAGAGTGGGGAGTATTGGGTTTGCATGTCCACAGACAATTTTTAAGTAAGTCATGACAGGACCAGGATGCCAGTTAGCATGTAAGTCTAGATCAAGAGTCTGGTCTTGTTTACAAATACAGTTGGGAAAGCATATAGATTGTTGTTGAAAAATCATTAATGGGCAAGTAATAAGTACAGTTTCTAAATGATAATGCATTTAGAACAAGTAATAAGTGTAGTTTCTAAATGATAATGCATCCAGAACAAAAAAGTCCTAGCACTTGAATTTACAACTATAAAATTGAAAAAGCAAAAGTTAGACAAAAAATTTTGAAACAGGGTTTCTCTTTGTATCCCTGGCTGTCCTGGAACTTACTCTGTAGACCAGGCTGGCCTCGAACTCAGAAATCCGCCTGCCTCTGCCTCCCAAGTGCTGGGATTACAGGCGTGCACTGCCACTGCCCAGCATTTTTTTTGTAAAGAATTATTTGTTTATTTTATGTATATAAGTATACTGTAGCTGTCTTCAAACACACCAGAAGAAGGCATCAAACCCATTACAGGTGGTTGTGAGCCACCATGTGGTTGCTGGGAATTGAACTCAGGACCTCTGGAAGAGCAGTCAGTGCTTTTAATCTCTGAGCCATCTCTCCAGCCCCTCTACATCCTCCTAACAGTGCCATCTGGAGATTAAGGGCCATTGAGGACATTCATAATCCAAACTAAAGCAGTTTGAGTTGGGGTCTGTGAAAAATAAGAACGGGTAGACAGCTAGGAACTAAAACTTGGATTTGAGGCTCCCACGGGCAACTTAGTAGAAAGCTGAAGTGAACACGATGTTAATGTAACAGCAGTTTAGCACTCAAATGACAGTTGTGTTTCTTCTGTCTGTGATAGCCTGTTTATAGTCTAGACAGCACTGATTAGCTATGTGCAGTTTAAAGCCCAGGTCTGTCCTTCATTTTGTTACTATATATCTCTATAACAGTGAATCTTAAAATTTCATGGACTTGAGAGTTTTATGGGTCCCAAAAGTCTGGTTTAGTAACTTCGAAGAGGGCCAGGTGAGTCTAACATACACTTCAGAGTCTGGAAAGAACCATTCTTAAGAGTGGACAGATAGTAAGAAGACAGAATTACAAGTTTTGGTCATTGTTTTCATTTAAAAAATAAAGAATTATAAGTATAGTATACATGCAGTAAAATACAAACATGCTAAGGATACTTTTTACATTTTTTTTTTATCTGTCTCATGTATCTGAGGCTGGAAAATTCGAATTTTGACCCCTTTGCCTCCACTTCCCACAGCCGGACATCCCAGGTCTGAGCCATAGTGCCCAGCCTCAGTTCCATACGGGCATCCCAGGTCTGAGCCGTAGTGCCCAGCCTCAGTTCCATACTCTCTTGACACTTTTTATATCCATATAATTCACAATTTCCATCAATCCCAAAAGATTCCTTGTGCCTGTTCCATTCTTGTTTTCTCTTTTTTACACACCTGCAACCAATGTTCTGCCTTCTCCCCAATATAAGGCGAGTCTCAGAGCTGCAGAAGGTAGCTCAGGATATAAAGATCTTGCTGTACAAGCCTGTGGGCCGGAGTTTAGACACCTAACATCTCTGTAGAAAGCCAGGTGTGATTGCATGTTCAGCCAGTGTAGATGAGAGGGCAGGCATGGGGGTCTCTTTTCTGAGACCTTGTCTCAGAAAAGAAGGTGAAGAGCAGTAGAAGAGTCCTGATCAGTATGCCTGACTTCACACACGATGTGCACGCACAGGCACCTGTGATGCACACCCCATACACACTACATGTGATGTGTGTGCACAGGCGCCTGTGCCTGCCTACCACATACACACTACTAAGACTAGTTGTGCTGCTGTAGAGTTTAGTGAAGGGAGTGGTAGGCTGCAGTGAACACTTTGGATATATTTTCTTAGGGCTCTCTTTGCTCTTTAGGGAATACTTAGAAGTACAGCTGTACTTTAAAAAATAGAGTTTCTGAGGTGCATTTACCACTTTACAGTCTATGATTGTTAACTTCTCAGCATGATTGGCTCAAGAAAGGCCCAAGAGAATAGAAAGTTCATCTCAAGAGAGAACTGTTTAAGGACTGCCCACCCTGCATGTGGCCAGCAGTACCCCCTAGGTTCTGGGTGTTAGAAGAGGACGGTGTGGGTTACCCACTGGTGCGAAACTTTCTCCGCTGGGTGACTCGTGATGGCATTGGCTATATGTCCTATTCTCCATATTCTGGCCACGGCAGGCGGGGTAAAATCTAGAAAGCAGTGATCTAAAGTAAATGTGTCCCCTTAATGCAGTGGCTCTCAGCCTTCCTGATGCTCTGGCCCTTTAATAGAGTTTCTCAGCTTGTGGTGATCCCCAACCAGAAAATTATCTCTGTTGCTGTTTCATAACTGCTATTTTGCTACTGCTATGAATCATAATGTAAATATCTGTGTTTCCCATGGTCTTTAAGTGACCCTGTGAAAGGGTTGCTCTCCCCAGAGAGGGATTGACCCATGGTTGAGAACCACTGCCTTAAGGTGTTTTCCCTGGGTATGTTGTTAAGGGCACAGGAAACTGAGCCTTCCCCTGCCATGTTGGGGTAGCTCATTGTGGTTTGAACTTCACTTTCCTGGCAATTATTGATAATTGAGTACTCTGTCGTGTGCTCTTAGGTCGTTTGCATGTTACCATTTGTGAAGCACTTGTTCAAAACTGTCTGTTTACTGAGTTTTAGTGTTTCTTTCAGTCTGTGGTGTCTATTCATGATGGTACCTTCCATTTTATTTGTATTTTCTTGTATGCTAGCTTCCTGGCTCCTCCACAGCCATGGAGAGTATAGATCTCTGTTTATTTAGATCTAATTTCTTGAGCATCACTGTATACTTTTCTATGGAAAGTGTTTTCAAAATGTTTGTAAGATTTTTACCTTCATATCCATATTTCTCAACTCTTCTCAGGGTCTCTTGTGCTCTGCCCTGCAGCTTGTGTCTGCATGATTCTTCCTGTGTCTGACNTTTAATCCCAGCACTCGGGAGGCAGAGGCAGGCGGATTTCTGAGTTCGAGGCCAGCCTGGTCTACAGAGTGAGTTCCAGGACAGCCAGGGCTATACAGAGAAACCCTGTCTCAAAAAAAAAAAAAAAAAAAAAAAAAAGATTAGATGGTGTCAAAGAGTGACAGTTTAATAGCCTACACCTTTACCAGTTGTATCTGCCAGAGACCACAGCTCATTCTTGTCCTCAAGGTTGGAGACAGTGGTTTATTTTTCTTTATTGGTAGACTTTGTGAAGGGCTATGTAGTTGCAGGAGAGTTGTTTAATATCTTGAGCTTCGATTTTCTTCAGAATACTGATGGGACCCAGCTACTGTGTACTCTTACTCATTTGTATGGCACTGGGGTTGAGCATGTCTTGTGACATCCCAGGTGTGAAGTGTGTTCCCACAGAGCTGTCCCTGTCCCTGTTTTACTCACTCTGAGACAGGATTTCACTTAATTGCCTAGAGTGGCCTTGAACCTATGCTGTAGCCCAGGCAGGCCTTGAGTTCGTGATCCTCTTGCCTCAGCTTCCCAAGTAGGACTCTAGGCCTGTATCATTAGGTCACTTATCTCATAAGATTGCTGTGAGAACTAAATAGAGTCATTCAAGTAAAGCGAATGTTTGCTTTGCCCTTGGCTGCTCTTCAGTAATTGTTAAGATTGTTTTCTGAAGGTGGGAAGGGATGAGTTAGGTGTCTAGGGGAGGTGGGAGATAGGAAGCTGGGAGGTGGGATGACCAAGATACGTTGTGGGCGTGGATGAAATCTTCATTTTACAGGGCTGTTTTCTTCTACTTAGAAGGCTCCGGTCTGAAGCGGGAAGCTGTTCTGGCTTGGCCTTTTATTACAGATATTGCTGGCAACTGTGGATTTTAGAGAATGCTAGTACTGCTTGATTTTTGTGACTAGTTTCTAGGGTGGAGTAAAGAACTGTAACCCTGCTTTACGTAGGCTGAGAAAGAGCTCTATTAGTATTTATGAAGAATCTTTGTTTTAAAGTTTTGTTACCTCCAAATATAGACCATCTCCTTAGGATACTTTTTCAAAAGGAAATATTTAAAGTACAATGAAGAAAAGAATGGTGGAGATAAAATCATCATCTGCAGTAACAACTTTCTAGAAGTTTCTATTACTGTGTCTCCCAATTACAGCCTCTGAAGATAAACAAAGATAAAGTTGAAGTCATAATGATGGCTACCCTAGTGTCCCATCTGAAAGTCGAGGGATGGAATGGGGCGGGAACACAGCGGGACGGTTCACAAGAGGACAGATCCTGTTTTAAAAGGTTGATCAGTTGTGTCATGAAGATACATTCCTGTTCATTCCAAAGACAGCGTTTCCCCGACACGGAAGGGAAACAGCAGCTGCAGCTTTAATGGCTTTGCTGGTACAGAAACGTCTCTGACATTAATGAGAACAGTTTTTATATGGTAGGGAGTAAATTAACTTCATTCCTTTTCTTTCAGACGAAAGATTATTGACAGTAATTATTGGAAACTTGATTAGGAAGTTCTGGATTGTGGGTGCTTTCTGGTAGGCAGCTCGAGTAAAAGAGCATTCAGTTTATCTTCTGATCAAGCTTTCAAACAACTGTTTATTCAGATCCAACATGTTCTCTGCAGTGTAAGTAGGAATCTCGAGGCAGTTTGCTCCTTGGTCAGTTGGACAGAACTGTTAGTTGTAGCTCAGTAGCCACCCACATATCTATCATATTATATCAGCTAGTGATGTAACCAGTAATCTGAGCCAAGACCAGACCAGAAGACCCGGGCTCTAATGCCCTTTCTGTGTTTGCCATTTACAACCTGGATGTAGTTTTCTATATCTCACCTGGTGTTGTAAGTTATTAAAAACAGTGTAAGATTGTCCTTCCTTTCTGGAATTTTTTTTTTCTGTAGAGGTGAATTTGAGGTCTCCAAAATGATCTGAAAAGAAAAGAATGAATTGCAATATTAATTGTAAGTTCTTTTAGAAAATCAGCACAGAGACACCAGAGCATGGTATAGGTATGAAAATAAAGTTGAATGTTGGATGTTCGGTGGGAGAGAGGTACTACTGGGGCGTAGGTACTACTGTGTAGGACGGACACAAGGTGCTGTACTTGTTACACATTCTCGGAGAAGATGGTCTGGGAGGACTGAAGGTGCTGGAGAAATCTAAGTGGCAAAGACTCCACAAGGCAGCCAAAGTGGAGAGAGACAGCCGGGGCTGGGGGGAGGCTGTTGGATAAGATCATATAGGTGGATCATATAGGCTGTTGGATAAGATCAGATAGGTGGATCATATAGGCTGTTGGATAAGATCATATAGGTGGATCGTATAGGCTGTTGGATAAGATCAGATAGGTGGATCGTATAGGCTGTTGGATAAGATCATATAGGTGGATCGTATAGGCTGTTGGATAAGATCATATAGGTGGTGGTGAGTGGAGGAGAAGTCAAATTCTCTCCAAACTTGGCGGTTGCTGGGCACTGAAGGATGTAATTGAGGTGCCTTTCCATCCACATCAGCTTCTCAGCGGGATGAGCTCTGCATGAGCTCTGCCTATGTACTTAGGGCCTCACTGAGGCAGAGGGGCAGGGTGTATGTAAAAACACCTAGACCAAATTTTGCACTTTCCCTTAGGGGACTAGGTAGACAGCTCAGTCAGTAAATTGAGTAGTTTCTTCGTGGTACAGGCATGAGGACCTGAGTCTGGATCCCTAGCACCCATATAAAAAATGGGGTGTAGGACCGTGTACCTCTGTCTGCAGTACTGGGGAGGCAGAGACAGGAGGTTTCCTAAGACTCGAGGACTGCTGTTCTAACCGAATTTTAGGGAAGTGAGGCTTCAGTGAGAGGCAGGATAGTCAAGGGCAGCAACTTCAGTGGAGTTCTGATTTCTCGACATAGCTAGGAATATGTAGAATGGGGACAAAGTTCATGTGGTTGATTATAGAATAACATCTTTGAGTACACAGATGTAGGATCAAATGTCCAGAGTTAAGAGACTTTCTGCTTTTATTTAGAGCAGGGTCGTAGAGCTTGCTCTCTGCCCAGCTGTACCCGCAGTATTACCCACCGTCACATCCGCTATGTTCTCCTGCAAGTAGTTCATCTATAAACATGTCTGTATGCAAGGCGATGCGCCTCGCTGTCGCTGGCCTGTTCCCTGTAACTTGCTGCTGGCCCCAGGGCTTTCTGAGACTTAGGTTCACAGCGAGGGAGCCAGCCGCTGATTGTCCTCTGCCAGCCGCTGATTGTCCTCTGCGTCTGACCTGTCCGGTGTCAAATAACTCAAATGCCACCCACTTTCTCCTTGGAAAGTTTTAATGCTGCTTTTATTTATTCTGCGTTTTACACATTACTGTGGGCTTATAATATAAAATTAACTTGGTATTATCTGAGATCTACTTCTGCTTTAAATAGCACATTTTTTCCAACTTGAAAGTTAATACTCATCAAATCAAATGTTTAGAAATTAAGAAAAATAAAATTATAATAATCAAAAACTATGCAGAGATTGTCTCAGTGGTAGTGTTCCTTATCTATAAGTTTTTCAATACTTTAAGTCTATTTTTAAGTCAGGTACATAAATGTTGCCTGCATGTTTGTGTACCACATGTGTCCCTGGTGTCTGGAAGCCAGAAGGCATCAGAGTCCCTAGCTGGGGTTATTGATACGTGTGAGCTGACAGATGGGTACTGGGAAATGAACCTGGAGAAGGGCAAGGCCTGCCAGAGCCATGTGTGCCGGAGCCATGTATGCCATGTGTACCACGTATGCCAGAGCCATGTGTGTACCATGTGTGTACCATGTGTGTACCATGTGTGTCAGAGCCACATGTGCCATGTGTACCCCGTGTGCCAGAGCCACATGTGCCATGTGTACCCCGTGTGCCAGAGCCATGGGTGCTATGTGTGCCATGCTCGGCTGGCCAGAGTGTCTTCAGTCTCACTGACTACCCATGCTGGCCTCAGACTTTAAACAACTCCTCTATTGGTCAGCTAGCACCTATAGAGTCATGAAGTCTTTTAACCATCATATTCTTTCTTTCTAATGCATTTCTTTCCCCATCACACGGAGATGTCTTCTGTCTCTAATGTTTACAATCATAAATTTAAATTCTTTTTTATTTTTTAAAGCAAGATCTTACTGTGTGGTCTGGTTGAACTGATGCTTGCCTGCTGACTGCTGAATGTACAGGGTGGGCGGCCATGCTCATCTTGTTACCACTTTTTTTTAAGTGGCAGATTTTTGTTTGGTTGGTTGGTTGCTTGCTTTGTTTTGTTTTCTCTGTGCAGCTCTGGCTATCCTGGAACTCGCTCTGTAGACCAGGCTGGCAGAGGCTTCGTGGGCCTCTGATTTCAAGCCCATCCTCATCTGTATAGCAAGGTCTACACAGTCTTGGGGGAAAAAGAAAAGGGTTCTTTTCCCATTGCTTCTCAGCATTTGATGGATCAGATTTTGTTTCTTTAACAAACTAAAGGTTTTTGATTATCTTGTTTCAAAATAAGATAGTTGCCCGGTGATGCATAAAACAAAGGAAGGTGTTTGACTTGGGGTTTATATCTGTAATCTTAGCTAGTCTGCTTCTGCACGTGGTTTAAATGAATCTAAAACATCTAATTTTCCTTTGTCCTTTCGAGTCCCTTCCTCAGTCAGCTCTCTGCTCTTATGGTGGGAGAGCAGCTAGATCACTAGTGAATGCGTAGGAAAGGAACTACCCCAGTGCTTTCTTGCTTTGATTTATTGCAAGCTGCCAAATTATTAGAAGCTACTTATTTCTCTTTAGAACCAAAATTTGGGCGGCTAGAAGAGTTTTGTCCCTACTGTCAGTAGATGAGCAGTAAGTGTGCCCTAGGCAGTTTTAGAGAAAGAGTGAAAGGGAGAGTGTCGTCAGAAGCACTTGAGTTCTTAGCTGTGTCTTTCGTGGTTAGATGTGACACTTGAGGTTGCTGGCATTATGGAGCAAGGAGACAGTCCTGAGAGTGTATACTCACAGTGTATATATACTCACAGTGTATATATACTCACAGTATTCTGTATGGGCTTGAGTTCTTAGCTGTGTCTTTCGTGGCTAGATGTGACACTTGAGGTTGCTGGCATTATGGAGACAGTCCTGAGAGTGTATACTCACAGTGTATATATACTCACAGTATTCTGTATGGGCTAGCAGTCAGGTGTGATGAGCTCATGGTTCCCCACGATACACTTCTCTGGACTTAAGTTACCCACTAAGTTCTTTAAGGAAAAGTTACTTGCTTTGCTATTCTGCTGGTTTGATTCTTAACCACCTTTTGGTGGTGTGGGGGTCCATGAGGGTTGGTATCTTATGCCCTAGGACGAGTGACCTGATTATAGTGGCTGATGGTACCACTGAGTGCATGTAGATCCGGTGCTCGGTGAAAGGACTTGCGTTACCTCCCTGCATATGGAAGACAAAGACAAGAGTAGCTCAGCATAATCTCTGCAGATATCCAGCAGCCTTCGCTTCTGTTACTAACACACCATCTCCTCTTGTACTTCAGAAGCACCACCAAGCTACACCTGCCTTGTATCCTGTTATCCTTGTTATCCTGGTAACATGAGGTGGTAATTGTTCCTATTTTTGGATGGCAAGGTTGAGACGTCTCACAGAGCTAATGAATGCTTGAATATGACACTGGGACAAGCTAAATCCGAAGCATGTGTTCCTGTGTTAGAGCCTAGTAGTGAGGCTGGCCAGATAAGAAACATTTCAGTGACTGGCATGCTTATTAGTCTATTACACAAGATACTTTACCAGAAAGAACAAAACATACCTAACCTGTTAGGATTTTATGTTTTCTAGCTGTCCAGCAGCATAGAATGCAATGTAAATTGTAGCAGTGGTTTAGAGACAAAAAAAGGAATTTTGAAGCATGTGCACACACACAGAAAAGAGAGTAAGGATTATGTTGTTGGAGCTTGTCCAGGTCTGCACAGATTAGCCATCATAGTTTATATTGTAGATGAGCTATACTGCAACTGCGAAGGAACATAACAGTCTTAACTGGGAAGCGCTATAGAAGCTTGAATGGGTGATAGAAATTTCAGTCTGGGAGATATTACACATAGGAAGATAATTGATATTTATGGTGTGGCTTGGGAGAATCAAAGGGGAAAAACCAAAGCCCCGAGATGTGAAGATGTGAAGCAGCAGTGCCGTGTGGCCGGAGCCTCTGCTGTGCTGTGCCGCGTGACTGGAGCCTCCGCTGTCCAGCAGTAGCCGGAGCCTTCGCTGTGCTGCTGTGTCCTGGAGCCGGAGCCTCCGCCAAGCCGGGGCAGGAGCTTCCACTGTGTCGTGCTGCAGGGCCAGAGACTCCGCTGTGCCTCCGCCATGCGGTGGGGCCAGAGCCTCACCTGTGCCGCTGTCCAGCAGTGGCTGGAGCCTCCGCCATGCCGAGGGGCCGGAGCTTCCACTGTACCTTGCTGCAGGGCCAGAGACTCCGCTATGCCTTGCTGCAGGGCCAGAGACTCCGCTATGCCTTGCCGCGGGGCCAGAGACTCAGCTATGCCTTGCTGCGGGGCCAGACTCCGCTATGCCTTGCCCGCTATGCCTTGCCGCGGGCCGGAGACTCCGCTATGCCTTGCCGCGGGCCGGAGACTCCGCTATGCCTTGCCGCGGGGCCAGACTCTGCTATGCCTTGCCACTGTGCCGAGCTGCGGGCTGGAGACTCCACTATGCCTTGCTGCGGGGCCAGACTCCGCTGTGCCTTGCCACGGGGCCGAGCTGCGGGGCCGGAGACTACACTATGCCTTGCCTTGCTGCGGGGCCAGAGACTCCGCTATGCCTTGCGGCCTGTTGCCGGAGCCTCCGCTGTGTGTCCTGGAGCCCTGGGCTCTGTGTGTGTGCTTTCTGAAGTTCCCATCACTCTGATGCTGGTCTCATCCACCTCATGCAAGAGACACACTGAGAGGCTGAAATGTGACCTGGCGAGTGCAGCCTCCATCCGCTCCAGCCCCTTCGGGCTTAACTATTTCTAGCCTGTGCCTTTTCCTTCTCTTGTCTGAATCAACAAGCAAAGTGCTGGCTTTAGTATAAGAATAGTGTATGAGGTGGGCCTGGAGCTTCCTGCCTCGTGACACTACACTATATGTTAGAAGTAAGAGAGTAAATTTAAGAAATGAAAAATGTAAAATTACTTATTTTTTAAGTTAGAAAAAAATAGACCTTAAATTGTTCTGTAGTCAAAGGATGTGATTATGAAGTCCATGTGACTCTGACTCTTAATTTCTTTTTTCTTTTCATTTATTTTTTTAACTGTTATTTCTCTTGACCGGCATAGAAAATCACAAGATTTTTTTTTTTTTTTTTTTTTTTGGTTTTTCGAGACAGGGTTTCTCTGTATAGCCCTGGCTGTCCTGGAACTCACTATGTAGACCAGGCTGGCCTCGAACTCAGAAATACGCCTGCCTCTGCCTCCCGGGTTCTGGGATTAAAGGCGTGTGCCACCACGCCCAGCCACAAGAACTTAAGTATCATTTCTTTGAGTTGGGCATGTGCTAACAAACACATTCTTAGCATCAGTGAACTTTGTATAGATGATTAGTTATAGCAGTAGCAGAACATTATAGGTGTCGTGCAGTCTTATTCAAAGGATTTCATAGTAGACAGGGAATAGAAACCAGAACATTAGGGGCTGGGAAATTATCTCACTGAACAATGCTTTTTCTACTGTGCACAGGGCTTGGGTTCAACATCCCTCCTCAACATTACCAGGAGAATTAAAATGTAGGGCTCTGAATAAAAGAGCATAGTAGGGCTATGAATACCAGATTATAGTAGGGCTGTGAATAACCATGTTCCTGGGATTCGTTTTATCAGATTGTCGGCTCATTGCATCTACCGTCGAGTAGGCCAGGGGTTTTTGGAGTGCATTTGCGGCCTTTGTCACATTTTAGTGCTAAGACTTATGCCAGGTAGGTATCTTAGGACAGGCGAAGGCCAGAAGCCCATGTCAGGTGTTTCCTTATCGCCCACATTTTCCTTTGAGACAGAGTCTCTTGCTGGACCTGGAGCTCACCGTTTTGCTAGATTCACTGGCCAGTTACATATATATGTTTAAATAATACATTGTGGAGGTTGTATGAAAGATAAATTCATAGTGTGTGTATTAATGTGTTACTCTTAATCTGGTTTTGATATTTTTGTATGTTGATAGAAATACTCTTACTTCTAATGAGTTCATTTCGTGTGTTCTGTGATCATCTCAGTTACAGCATTTCAAAAGTTAGATTATTATCTTTCTCTAAGCCCTAATTGGCTGACACTGTTCAGCCAGTTATGTGTCCTGTCTCTGAAAAACCATCTTTATCACCCATTTGCCCAAGTTATCCTGACACCTCCCACTTTTCCATTCTGCATTCTCAGTCATCAGCCTGTAGAGTTGACTTCTAAACATCTCAGCTCCATCTCTGCTGTCATTAATTGAGCTCTTTCTCCCACCCCCAAGGCAGGTTTCTCTATGTAGCCCTGGCTTACCTGGAACCTGCTCTGTAGATCAGGCTGACCTCAAACTCACAGAGATCCATCTGCCTTTGCCACCCTAGTGCTGGGACTAAAGGCGTGTGCCACCACCGCCTGGCTATTACTTGCTCTCACTCGGGCTCTGCACTTGCCTTCAGTGTGGTCCAGCTTAGCCCTGCATCCTCTCAGTACAGACTACAAAGCCTGCCTCTCTGCAGCTTCCTCCTGGTGCTCTTGGCCCTACCTGCTGGGCTGGGCTGACTTTAGCGTTGTTTGTGCTCTGCACTTTGCTCTACAGATCCTTCTCTGTGTCCCAATCCATTCCTTCCCATTCTTCAGGACAACATTCTGAACATCACCTCCCCAGGATTTCCTGTTCACCAACTCCGAAGACAGGCTCTCTTCCTGTGGTCATGAGACATAGTACTTAATCGTGCAATCACTGTGGACCGGAGCAAAGGCTCTAATCTGTCACAGTCTGGACCAGTTGTCCATAGCTTAATAAAACGTCTCACACATTAAAAGCTAGCTCATTTCAGCAAATGTAATCACACTGTTACCAGCCTTTGATTAGGGGACCAGTTCCAGTGGAGATGAGGTCACTGGTTTGCAGGTCCCGAGTTTCTATCTTGCAGAACTCTGTCCACAGTATACCAGCTACGAAGCCAGTTGGGGATTTTTAAGTAGATGCTCTTGATATATTATAAATTTAGAATCTTTATAGATCTTTGGTAGGATTTTTCAATTCACTGAACTCTTTTCATTGAGTATTCTAAAATCAGTCATTCACCTTAGACTTGTAGTCCTCCCACACTCCATTATGGTAGTCAGCGTTAATTACATCCTATGATTTAGTCTAAGAGGCACGAGCAGATTTAGGGTGCATAACTAACTCAGTGTAGCTCAGCCAGGGCTCCACACTTTTTTGAGTGCATATTCAGTCCATTTATTGATAGATTGTGTGCACTGCAGTATTGTAACTTGGGGGCCTGAATCACATGATCATTTCAGCCTTTAAAGCATTGTTTATGTAGATCTGTTGCATGTGTTTCAGCTAATATTAGACAGCAGTGTCAGCGATAAACAGCCATCTAATTAGATAACACAGACCAGATGACAGCATAGTATTGAGATAATAAAAATGAATGTTTGAACTAGTTCTTGGATTCTTCTAAAGTGTTTATAAATATGACAGGTCACGCATCCCTAGAACTGTGGGTCATCTTTAATGGCAGTATTAATACTGTATTGTCACTTTCAAGTGCTAAAATGCCTGAAGGACAGCAGAGAAGATTCCCATCCACACCGACGTGGAAGGACCACTGTAGTCACTGTACCCAGTCCTAGGGCCCAGCTTTCCTTGTTGTCATTGCCGGGCTTCCTGTATGAGAGACTCACTGAGCTGAGGCTGGCCATTCTGAGCAGTGGAGGAGAGATTTGAGTTGGGCTGTAGTTTTTCTATCCACTGTGACGTGCAATGTTTTAAAACATACTGAATCTCTGTCTCATAAAACCTGGAATAGTCCCGTTGCACCGAGCTCCTGGAAACGATTTCAATTACTTTGTTTTTATAGAAGATGTGTAATAGATTCTACTTGATATAAAGAGAGTTTTGTACTGTTTAGGTTTTTTTTTTAATGTAAAGTTTTGTAGTACTGGAATTTGATCCGACTCTACTTAAATCTGATTTATTGCTTATTATATTAATTACAAGTTTTCAATAAATGCCATTTAACTTACCAAAACATTATAAAAACCAATTTCAAATTATAACTCTTTGAGGATAATAGTAACTATTTAGAACATTGTTTGATAGAGTTAAGCATGTGTGGAACTGTGAAAGACTAGAATCGACCTGCACTTTCATTGTAGAAGCTGATACATTTGACACTTAGTGCTTTCCTTTAGTCCTGTGTAGCTTTGTACAAAACCACAAAGTAAAAGGGTTGTGATGTAGATCCAAAAGATCTCTGCTCTAAACTAAGAACATTTCCAAAGATTTAGCAGCAGAAACTCAAATGTGACATTAAGATATTTGGAATGCATTTTTTTTATTTTTGCCTTAACAATCACTATCAGCACTTTTAAGTTTACCGCTGTTATAGTCCCACCCCAGTAGCATTTCCACATTAGAAAACAAAACAACACAACAGCAGGCTCCACTGTCTTTCCCCAAAGACAGTCTGTAAGCAAAAGAAGACAGAGTATTTTGTCAGGATGTAGCCTGGGGGGTCTCTGCATTGCAGTGACTTGCGTGTTCCATCTATGGAACCAGGCCAGGCTTCCAGGCTAGAAGCTGCCTTGTTCTAAGTTTCCTCAAGACTGTAGAGTTCCATCCTGCAGGAAGTTCCTTAACCAGGAAGGGAAACAACTTGAAAGCACCCAGAAGTCCCTGAAACTGACTAGAGTCACTGTTGACAGAGTAAGTAATGACAGCTGAGTCCCCCTCGGCTGAGTGGAATCAAGCTGCAGACTGGGAAACCAGACTAGCTTCCTAGAAGCAGAAAGCAGCTGAGCGGCCTGGAGCAGGGTTAGCCAGCAGAGGCAGGCACCTGGAAAGGACATGCTCTTGCCTGTTGAGTGGCCTGCAGGCTGTGCAGGGTGCTCCAGGTTCCCAGCTTTGTGAGCTGTCACCCGTGCTGGGGTGGGCTTTGATGATGCAGCTGTCTCTGACTCATTTCTGCTTCTGTGAGTAACCCCTCACCTATAGGCAGAAAGTCCGAGCTCACTTGTGGGTTTTGAAAACCCACCAGTCCCTGAGCTTGAATCCCACCAGTCATTGAGTTCTCCCCAAGCTAAGGACTTGAAATTCCACCAGTCTCCACCCTGGCAAACTCCCCCCATGCCTCCCTACCCCCACCGCCAACAAGAAGCCCTGTATAAGCCCACCTCCTGCTCACTTCTCCACAGCATCTTGCCTGAGCAGAGGCAGCCATCTTCTTGCTTTTTTCCTAATAAATCACACGTGTGAGGTTTGCTCCTGCCTGTCAGGATACTTCCCTTAAGAACTGCAACATTTGTATAGAGGAAATCTCCCCCTCAGAGCTGTAGCACCTCTCATATTTCTGTGAGTAACCCCATAATGATCATGGTTTACGAGGTTGGACTTGGGTGGTGCCTATACTTCGTTCTGTCATGGGCTTCCTATCTGCTGTTAGTAGGTGTGTATTGTGAGTCTCCCCAGGAAAAGGTTTGTCAAACAATACTTGTGTGCTCTGGCAAGTGTACATGTATTCTGCATGTCCCAATTGTTCATGTAGCTTATGAACAGTGTATGAGACGTGTGGGTTTCGGTTTGGTCATCTTGTAAAATGGTTGTTTTTCATGTACAGTTTGCTTGAAAGGGAAGTACCTTTAGAGAGCAAAAGAAAAACCTGCTGCAGGCACAGGAAAGTGTTCAGCACTGCAGTTTCTTGAGTACAACCAACTCCTTTCGTGCGGAGGGTGGTACATCATTTGTTACCTGACTCCTCAAGACCCCTGGAGTCCACCTAGGGGTCAACCAACTTTCTAAAAAGGACATGGGTTGGCGTGGTTAATGGTTTTGTATATTACATGTAGGTTCTATGACATGTTGTTTGTGGGGCTTTTGGTCCATGTCTTGACTGTCCACCTGAACCCCCACAAGGTCTCACAATGTAGACCCTGACTGGCTTTAAACTCACAGAGATCCACCTGCCTGCCTCTGCCTCCTGAGAGCTGGGAGTAAAGAGACCCACTACATCCAACCTGTTTGGGGGTTTTAAAAATCTCTTTATAAATGTAAAACTGGGTGCTGAAGAGTTGGCTGGCTCGATAAGCACTGGGTTTTCTTCCGGAGGAGCGAGGTTTAATTTCTAGCACCTACACAGCGGCTCACATTACCAACACCAGGTCCAGGCCATCAAACACCATCTCACTGTGCAGCCTTCGTGGACAGACACTGAGCGCACACATAAAGGCATACATGTATACACACACACACAAAATACATAAAAATAAATTTTAAAAAATTTAAACCGTTTTTAGATCAAGTCTTTACAAAAACTGGACACAGGCCAGATTTGTTCAGGTTGACCCCACCTCTACTGCAGAAATTGGAAACTGAAAGCAAATCTGTCAGAGAGTATAAAAGGAAGTGTATTTCAGTATATTCTATTGAAAAGAAAAGAGGAGGGATGGGTGGTGGATATCATAAGGCAGCGCAGTGAATGCAAACCTTCCACGCTAAGGAAAGACGTGCAGTTATTTTATTTTCAGAAAATAAACACAGGTCACAGAGAACACAAGAATTTAGTATAGTGCAGGTTTTCAGAAGCTGTACTGAAGCTATAGAATAGTGGGGTGGCGCCTCGGACTTGCCAGGGTAAACGGTTTCCTACTCAGGATTTTACTCTGAAAGGATCAAAAAACAAAGCAAAGCAAAAACGAAAAAAAAAAAAAAAGTCCAAGAATGAAGTGGAAAAGTTCCCCATTACTAGAATAACATAAGGGACATCCAGGACAGCACTGAGACCCACTGCTGCTCGTCACTGCGGGTTGGTGGTCTGTGGGAAGCTCAGTAGATACCAGGAAGCCCGAGCAAATAGGAGACAGCAGTTATCTAGGGGAAGGAGACATTGGTATGAGAAGAGACATGACCTACCTCCAGATGACATTCATTTGCCCATAGTGAAAACAATAAGTATTAATTTAACCAGAAAATGGACTTTAATTATTTTGTGGAAGGAAATGTTAAGGGAAAATTCATGCTGTGTCTAACCAATCAGAACCCACCATCTTCATGTTACGAAGCCATCAAGTAATCTCTAATAGTACAAGTCCAGAGTACACCTACAAAGACAACAGAATCACCGGAAACGTGCCAGGATTATCTGTGATTACCACTTAGGAGCAGAGAGCTGAGATCTTAGCTTAACAAGAAGATTGAGTAATACCAAGACAGTGGAAGCAGAGTTAGTGTTGAGGGGTATGAAATTAGTAGTAGACACTAACTTTGCTGTGAGTCTCCTGCAGGCTTCCCCACACACTCCCAGTGTTAAATCCTCTGAAACTACCTTTCAGATAGATGCAGATTTCTTTTGCTGGTGTTCATTCAATCAAGAACACTGTTGATCCAGAAGCTTTTTCTGTACAAAATGGGCCTGGAAATACTTAGTTTTAAGTAATGAATATTCTCTATTGTTCTTTCAACTCTGGAAAAGACAAGCTAGTGAGATGCTCGGTGGCTGACAGTTGAGGTTTAAGTTTTCCCAGTTCTTCTAACAGCTTGCTCATCACTGAGGTGGGAGAGTGTGTTTGTAGTCTTAGGTACTTTTTGTGAAGTACCATAGACTGCCTTAAGCAGGGCTGCGGTATAGACAGCAGGTGCCTAGTTTGTACCTCTGTTTTGCTAATTGCTACACTGTCACAGCCCTGTGCTAATTGCTACAGTGTCACAGCCCTGTGCTAATTGTAAGTGTCACAGCCCCATGCTAATTGCTACAGTGTCCTAGCCCTGTGCTAATCAAGTGCCTTAGCCCTTTGCATTACTCCTAATCTTACTCCTCCAATGCCAGCCCTTTAGGGACATCCTTGCCTTTAAGCCAAAAGTATTACAGTATTTTTCTTCACCTTTTCCTTCCTATTCAAACTACTACTTCAGAATCAGGATAAATTTTGATGCATTGTGGAGTGGGGAGAGATGAAAAATGGGGCTTTAATGAGATAAACCTGAGATAAACCTGTGACGTGCAGAACACCAAGGCATTGATAAGTAATATTAACTTGTAGATTACATCGTGTGTATTCACACAGTGTGTCCATGTGTGCACACACAGAGATTAAAGGACAACTCTGAAGACTCCATTCTTTCATTATGTGGGAAAGAGGATTGAAGTCACATCGTCAGAGCTGGCAGCAGCACCCTGATTCATGGAGCCGTCTCACCAAACCTGCAACTTCTGAAGTAAAAGTATAGATTTCCCGTTTAAATGTCTGAGACCATTCAGTTACTTGAAGTAAGGAGACACAATTCAGTATCATAATGAAGTTCAATTATTGCCTGGAAAACGGAAAGCAGAGCTTGAGGTGGCTTATTTCCTTTCTCTCTGAAAGCAGATGGGAAGTGAGAGAGGCCTGAGTGGCACCCAGGCTTGCTGCTGCCCCTGCTTACGTGTGACCCGTGTAAGGCCAGCTATCCACCGAGTTGTGCCTTCCTAGTAGGAAGGGAAACCACCGCACAGGCCCGTTTTGTACAGAAAAGGCTTCTGGATCAACGGTGTTCTTGATTGAATGAACACCAGCAAAAGAAATCTGCATCTATCTGAAAGGTAGTTTCAGAGGATTTAACACTGGGAGTGTGTGGGGAAGCCTGCAGGAGGCTCACAGCAAAGTTAGTGTCTACTAATTTCCTAACCCTCAACACTAACTCTGCTTCCATGGTTTGGTATCACTCCATCTTGTTAAACTAAGATCTCAATTTTCCAGCTGCATGGGCCTCTCAGATTAATTTTTTTTTCTATTTTTTTCTTTAGTTCTTCTAATCAATGGATAAAGTGGGGAAAATGTGGAACAACTTAAAATACAGATGCCAGAATTTCTTCAGCCATGAAGGAGGAAGCCGTAATGAGAATGTGGAGATGAATCCCAACAGATGTCCATCTGTCAAAGAAAAAAGCATCAGTCTGGGAGAGGCAGCTCCCCAGCAAGAGAGCAGTCCCATAAGGGAAAATGTTGCCTTACAGCTGGGACTGAGCCCTTCAAAGACCTTTTCCAGACGCAACCAAAACTGTGCCGCAGAGATCCCTCAAGTGGTTGAAATAAGCATCGAGAAGGACAGTGACTCGGGTGCCACCCCAGGAACGAGGCTTGCACGAAGAGACTCCTACTCCCGACATGCCCCGTGGGGAGGAAAGAAGAAACATTCCTGTTCCACAAAGACCCAGAGTTCCTTGGATACTGAGAAAAAGTTTGGTAGAACTCGAAGTGGCCTTCAGAGGCGAGAGCGGCGCTATGGAGTCAGCTCCATGCAGGACATGGACAGCGTTTCTAGCCGCGCCGTCGGGAGCCGCTCTCTGAGGCAGAGGCTCCAGGATACCGTGGGTTTGTGTTTTCCCAGGAGAACTTACAGCAAGCAGTCAAAGCCACTCTTTTCCAATAAAAGAAAAATACATCTTTCTGAATTAATGCTGGAGAAATGCCCTTTTCCTGCTGGCTCGGATTTAGCACAAAAGTGGCATTTGATTAAACAGCATACGGCCCCTGTGAGCCCACACTCAACATTTTTTGATACGTTTGATCCATCACTGGTGTCTACAGAAGATGAAGAAGATAGGCTTCGCGAGAGAAGACGGCTTAGTATCGAAGAAGGGGTGGATCCCCCTCCCAATGCACAAATACACACCTTTGAAGCTACTGCACAGGTCAATCCATTGTATAAGCTGGGACCAAAGTTAGCTCCTGGGATGACAGAAATAAGTGGAGATGGTTCTGCAATTCCACAAACAAATTGTGACTCAGAAGAGGATTCAACCACCCTGTGTCTGCAGTCACGGAGGCAGAAGCAGCGCCAGGTGTCCGGGGACAGCCACGCGCACGTTAGCAGACAGGGAGCTTGGAAAGTTCATACGCAGATCGATTACATACACTGCCTTGTGCCAGACTTGCTTCAGATCACAGGGAATCCCTGTTACTGGGGTGTGATGGACCGATACGAAGCAGAAGCCCTTCTAGAAGGGAAACCGGAAGGCACGTTCTTGCTCAGGGACTCTGCACAGGAGGACTACCTCTTCTCTGTGAGCTTCCGCCGCTACAACAGGTCTCTGCACGCCCGGATCGAGCAGTGGAACCACAACTTCAGCTTCGATGCACACGACCCCTGCGTGTTTCACTCCTCCACTGTCACGGGGCTTCTCGAACACTATAAAGACCCCAGCTCTTGCATGTTTTTCGAACCGTTGCTAACGATATCACTGAA
Organism: Mus minutoides; assembly: GCA_902729485.2. NCBI lineage: Eukaryota > Metazoa > Chordata > Mammalia > Rodentia > Muridae > Mus > Mus minutoides. The sequence goes on along the minus strand of LR752325.1, from coordinate 41,183 downwards.
TAGGACTTTTCCTTTCAGCCTGCAGTATATCTGCCGCGCAGTGATCTGCAGGTGCACTACGTATGATGGGATTGATGGGCTCCCTCTACCGTCGATGTTACAGGATTTTTTAAAAGAGTATCATTATAAACAAAAAGTTAGGGTTCGCTGGTTAGAACGAGAGCCAGTCAAGGCAAAGTAACTCCTGTCCCCAAAAGGGCACTAAGTAACTCCTGTCCCCAAAGGGCACTAAGTAAGTCTGCTCTCACGTGCATCAGACAGCACCCTTAGGAGGCAGAGTCAGCTGCTAGGATTTCCCACCCAGAAGGGGAGCTTAGTCACGAGCCTCTGTCCTATGGGATCTGCTGTTCCTCAGACAAAGGTGCCTAGGGACAGCAAGATGGCTTGCAGGTGTGCGGTGGGCTGTGACAACTAAGGGAGGTAACTCTGGGGCATTTGCTATGAAGAATTCTATTTCTTACCGAAGAACAAGTTATTAATATTGGATGGGTATTTCAATAGTGTGACTAATGTTTGAAATTATTTTTTCTAAGAATTTTTCTATAACCTTCAGAAAAAGTAGTGATGTTTGTAGTTACTATAAATCAAGCTTTGAAAGTCCAAAACAAACAAGTAAATAAAAGACTACCTTCCTTTTAGAGAAAAACAAATGCAATTTTTCCGGCCACAGGGCATTGTGCAGTGTCGTTGTGGCTTGTTGTCGGCCTCCTGTTCTCCTCAGAGAGGGAGGTCTAAAAGAAACCAGGTTTTTCTAAGATAGTTCTTAACCCTCGAGACTCCCAGGTCAGTGGTGGAGTTGTGTGTAAAAGCCCCAGTGTGCATGTGGGATGAGCACAGCGACCCCAGAGCACGCAGTCGGAGTTCCCAGTGGGATGTTTTTCTCTAAGTTAACACGTGCAGTCTACACATTGTCTCATCCAACTTGGAATCCTTTCCTGTGCCCTTGACTATGTGAACCCAGAGGAAAGCAAGACTAGGAGATGCCCAGACACATCAGATAGTAGTAACTCCACTGGTCGACGATGCCAAGTTGTGTTAAACTATAATCATTTGGATGGCAGTATTTATCTCTTTGTTGTAAGCTCATAGCCGAATTACTTAAGTACAATTTATATTATACAATTTTAGTGCAGTTAATTCTTAACAGAAATCCTGAAGTCTAAACTGCAGATTTAAAAGGTACTGTACACCCATGCTGCCTGTAAATAACTTTACTTGGCACATTTTGTCACTTAGGATAGTATGTAATACAACTTGAGTGAATGCTTGGGATGTATTGTCGAGTTCTAGTGTTGCTTCTCGTGTTGGACTGTGTTCTTGGTTCTGTCCTAGCCATTTGCACTACAGTAGCCAAATCCATTCCTGTGTGTTGCCGTGCTCTGTAACCGCTGCCGGGTGCTCCTCAGCCCCCGTGCCAGCTGCTGCAGGAAGTTGCTTTCTGTCCCATGGCTATTGCCAGGGCTTCCAGAAAGAAATGCTACATTCGTATGCAACAGTAACCCTTTAAATGCTAACCGTATGTTTCTGCTTGCTGTGCCTTGTTCTGGCTGCTTTTCCGTGCTAATAAAGTATGTTTGGTGTTCTTGTATATCTGCCGTTTTATACATTTGCCACAATTTCTCTTGTACATGGAATGGTTTGGGGTTTTTAAATAAGCATTGACAGCTTATTGTAGTCAATGCAGATTCACCTACAACCTAATACTGACCCGTCAGAATAAGCTAAATCTAAGTTGAATGCTCTCTAGCTCTTTAACCCTAATCACGGTTTGTGAATCAGTGTCTGTAGTCACTGCAAATTAGTGTATAGTTTACAGCAGGACCCAGAGAAGTGAGAACCTGGTGATTTCTCTGTGCAGTTAGCGAGAGGCTGAAACCAGCGGTAACGTTAGCAGATGTGCGTTAGAACATCCAGCCGCACCAGAAACAGGTGACACGGAGTCTGTGCACAGCTCCACTTAGTGGTTTGGGGACCATTTTAATTGAAGATAAATGCCTGAAATGTGGACCTTTAACCAAAGACTTGTTCATTTCAATGCAGAATGGGGATGGAAGGAACTTCGATCTCTCTGTTATTTGTAGTAGATGTCCCTGAGGAACATATACCAAAGTGTTTGAGAACCTTCATCCAAACCTACTTTCAAAGCATAATGTGCAATTAAGTTGTTATGACGTAATTATATTGCATAATTGTTGGGTCTGTTTTCTTGAGCTTACAGTGTACCTGGAAAAGGAACCTCTTGAGGAAAGACAAGTCAAGTCTGAGAACTGGAGGAAGACTGTGATCAGGCGACGCTGTGAAGAGAACTTGAAACTCGGAGAGAGCCTTGACGTTTTTATATGCTTGTAGCAAATTGATGTTCTCACTATAGTTTTATAGAAAATATTAATGCTTTTATGTATTTCAGAACTTTTCCTGTGTAATATGCAAGTTGTTTTAAGTGTAACTATTGAGTTTATGTAAGCATGGTCCACTGTGCTAAAGACACTCATGTTTCAGTTTGTGTACAATATAAATATGCAACTTTGGGGTTAATTTTTTTGTTAAAATATTAGTAGCTTACATTTAAAAAAGAAAAATCCCCAGCATGGACGTGTACCGAAGTCTTTTTTTCACTGTGTATTTTCCTGAATCCCACTGTAGCCTTTTGACTAAATTGGTGTTTTTATGTTTTGGGAGAGGCACATTTTATTCCAAACCAAGTTCCTTAGCAGTTGCCATATGCAAGTGTAAGCCACAGGACCATAATTACACAGAAAGGCACTGCACTTCCTGCCCTCATTCTTTTCCATCTCCCTCCTCGCCCACCCTGTCCCCCTCCCCTGTGTCCCTCACTTTGTTCACATATGCAGCATACATATTTATAGTCACTATAATGTGCACTTATGTGCACTTATACATGTATGGTGGTAATAATATTTTAAACAACAATATTTCCACTTGGCTTAATGTCATTTATCCTGTAGAGACTGAGGATCATTGTGCCATTCTGATCTTGTTATGTGCCCCTAAAGTTTGGTCCTGGCACTGTTGTCTTTTTACTGAGGGAATTTATCAGTATTTTATTTTCTAGCTTGAAGTTAAAAAAAAAAAAAAAGGTTGTTTTAAATACAACTACAATATAGTCAAAACCAAATTTATATTCTTAGATAAAATATTGAGCCCAAATCACCATTCTCTACAAAGCAATCTATATTCACCTATCCGTGGACATTTTTATAATATTTATAATGGTTGGGACCGTAAAAGCTGATACTTAAATTCCAGGCTTCATTTTGACAAAAAGCTGATGAACTTTCCTGACATTTTGATCTAGTTAATATTCGTTCTTACCCCAAAGCTGCTTCGCTCCCTGGCACTGTCACTAACCTAGTGGTGTTCTTAATCAAGGCTGGCCCTACATCCTTATTTTGTAGCAAAATAAATAAATACATAAATGCATAAATGCCTGAGAGTGAGAATCCTGACCTGTCAGTCACAGGCTCACTCGCTCACTCCCTGCTGCAGTGCCTATCATTTGGCTTAATAGACAGTGTGCTCAGTCGAGCAGGAGAGAATGTTTCCAAAGAGAAATGGTGATGGGGCGAGGGTCAGAGATGCTGCCCATGTGAGAGGCTTGAGTTTGCTCCCATTTCTTGTCTCAGCTGCCATGGCACATAGAATTTAAGTGATTGTCCCAGGAGTCCCAAGTAAGATCTTTCAGAAAACAGATGGTGATTGTGGGCAGGGCAGAGAGCTTGCCTTTACAAGGTCTGCATGAGTTGAGGTATTTGTTTTCATGCCTGGGAATACTTAAGTCATTTGTTCATCGTTGTTCACTGGAATGGATAGACATCAGAGTACAAGATGAAACCCTGAATTCTGGAGTTAGACAGGTAAGACAGTGAAAAAAAATACACAATCTCAGAAACTGAGAGCAGGCAGAGTGCGCTAAGAGTGCTGGTGTTCACAGGTTCTCTGGGGAGTGATAACCTTGAGCATTGGGGAAACACACACACACACACACACACACACACACACACACAAAACCCTTCAGGCTGGCCGCTGGTGGTGTATGGTGCATGCTTTCAGTCTCAGCACTTGGGAGGCAAAGACAGGCAGATCTCTTGAGTTCAAAGCCAGCCTGGGCTACACAGAGAAACCCTGTTTTGAAAAACCAAAAAGCAAAACATTCTGGGTGAAGTGGAAATAAAGCCTAGATCCCCAAAGCTGAGAAAACACCCGTAAAGTAGAGGGGGAATCTGTAAGACACTGGACCGGGCAAGCTCTTGTCCATTAAGGGCTATAGTAAGGAGGTTAGGTTTCCTCTGGGTGTGACGGAAGCCATTTGGGGACTTGAATGGCATGGTCTGTTTTCAGTTGCTTTGGTGTGTGGAGAATTGGGGGTGGGGGGGGGGCAGGAGATGGGAAGGGTTTGGTGTTAGGTGAGTCTTGGAGCCTGGGCAGGGTCGGTACTCCTGGCTAGAGGTCAGGGTCACGGTGTGATTTGGTGGCAAGAGTGGCAGATTTTGGTGATGACTTAAATGTGAAGAAGAAAAGGCAGGATAGGACAGCACGTTCCTGTCATCCCAGTACATGGGAGGTGGAGGATTTTGATGAGTTCACAGCAAGCTGGTACTTTATAGCAATTAAGTCAGCAGACAAGCTGTCCAAAGGGGGAAATGACTCCGAGTTTTGGTAGGAACAAGAATGAGGACACCATTGGCCAAGAATTTAGAAAAATGGGAACAAATTAGGCAGTGAATCAAATCTTGCCTTGGATGCGTGCAATTTTGAGATTCCTCGGACCCCAGTGGAAACAGTGCACAGTTGGATACTTGTATATAGTTTAGGGAAGAATATTAAACACAGGGGAGGTAGTATCTAGCGCCATGGGACAGGTGCAGAGGAATTTTCCATGGGATGAAGTGTAAGTCTGAGGGAAGTAATTACAGAGTCTTAGTTTCTTGATACAAGGTATCAGGTTTGTTTCTTTTCTTTTAAAACCATACACCTTCAATAGAAGCCTTGCTTTACAAAAGAAACGTCTGGGTCTTACCTGAGCCAAAGGATTAGGCTGTTCCTGCTATTTTGTTTTGGTTTTGGTTGTTTTTTTTTATTGTAAATGTATGTCTGAGCAGCGTGTGTGTACCTGGTATTTTTGTAAACCAGAGGAGAGCATGGAATTCCCTGGGACTGGAGTTAAAGTTGGTCATGAGCCACCATGTGTGTCTTGGGAATTGAACTCAGATCCTCTTGAAGAGCAGCCAGTACACTTAACTACTGAGCCATCTCTACAGCCCCAAGTCTTAGGTTTTCTTATGTCATTGTTAGGTCATGGGCAAGCCATTCAAGACTGCGATGTCTGAGCTACAGAAGGGCCTTGGAAGTAAGATGTGAGGAGATGATGGATGTTACCTCATTGGGAGTCTATCCTGGGACGTGGGCAACGGAAGTATGAAGAGAGAGCTAAGGGAATGGCTGTGGCAAACTGATGTAGAATTTTAGTCCTGGTTCTTTCTCCCAGCCCATGGTCTCAGAAATGAGATTTGGACTCAAAATTATTTACAAATACCTTGGCCATATACTAGGCTCTCCTCTAACTAGATATAACTTAAAATACCCCAGCCTACATTCTCCCATGCAACTTGTTTCCTGTGCTCAGGTACGATGTGTCTGTCTTCTCACATCTTCCTGGGCCAACCTCCCAACACCTGGCTCCGGGATGTTCCCACCTTCTATTCTACCCTTTTCTATATAGGTCATAGGTGTCTTAATTGATGGGTGCTGCATCCATGCAGTACACAGATAATCTCTCTACAAACTGAATATCTGTGAAAAGGGGAAACATCTGCCCTGGACGGAGTCCAGACGATGCCAATATTATGGTTCGGTCACTCTGGAGACACCAGGTCTTGGTTTGTTCATTTTGGTTTTGTTTCTGTGCTTGGACTTCTGAATCTAGAGTATTTTATTGGCCGAACATCTCTCTTTTTGTTCAAATTACCTTTCTTCTTTCATCAGGGGCATTTACAATGTTCAGGGAAGGACTTGGTCTCAGTGGGATAAACATGTCCATTTTCCTCTGTGAGGCTGATGCAGGCACTTCCCCAGTGGCATAGGTACACCATGGTCCCTACTCGCCACAGGAAGCAGTATAGGTTGGGCTCCTGGAGCAGAAGTCCTGGGAGCTGTTCTCAGGCCTGGTACAGCACACTGTGACTGGTGACTGGTGCATCTTCACCACACAATCTCTTTTTGTCGTATAACAGTGAAAATTTGTCATGCACTGAATGGTTTTGTGTTTTTTCCATCTTCATAAAATGGGTGCAGTTATGCACTTAAACATAACTCTTACCCTGAATCTCTTTAAATACAGGATAAATTATTTTATTTGTGCTTGTCTTAAAACTATGACATTTTAGAAACAGTTGAATTGTGATACTTTTAGTTTTATTATCTTACAAATATTTTGTGCCCTTAAGTGTAATTGAGACAGTGTTGAATTTTAATACACCAAGAGACTAGTGAAATGTCTGGCTTGGTAATTCCAACTTTGAGAATTCATAAATTGTGTCTCCGCTTTTTAGCAATTTCTTTCTTGATAAAGAGCCAGAAGTCTCAAATTGTTTTCTAGAATTCCGTGTTTGCTGAACAGCTGTCCCAGAACTCGGGAGTGAGTTCTGCGGGAAGCCTGTATGTGAAGGTGAACTAGACCACTATAGGGAGGAAATTTGCAACTAGATTTTCTTTTTAAGTCAGAGTCAAAGTTTCTTTGGAAATAAGATGATTCTTGGGTTCTTTCCCTGCTTCTGTTGATAACATGACCTGACTTAGGATGGAAGGATTTGTTTTAGCTCCGGTTTCCAGGTCCACACTCTGCCGCAGCAGAGTTGGGGAAGCGGTGACGTCACCCCTACAGCCAGAGGAGCAGGACAGATGCTGGTGCTCAGCTCACTGGCTCCGTTTCCTGCAGTCCAGGGTTCCCATCGGAAGTGTTCCTGCCCACAGTCAAGACAGTCTCTCAAACATAAACCCAGAGCCGCCCCACCTCACCCCCGCCCCCACCTCCTTCCAGATAACCCGTTCCTGTCTGACAGCTAATACCAACTGCCCCAGATTCCAGGGTTTGGGAAGTCGCTCAGGTGTTGGTTTTGTGTGTAGGATGCAGATGTGTTTTTCTGCCTGGCTGTTCAGAGTGTGGGCCTCATGGAGTATGCCAGCAAATGGACCAAGCTCTGTCGTTATCATTTTTGTCTGTGGCTTCCCCAGCCTTGCTTGCCAACCTTGTATTCAAATAATACTTTTCTTTCATAAGGTCAGAGATCTTTTTTTTTTAAGCATCCATGTTACTTTCCTAAAGTTCTATGGCTAACTTCTCACGAATTCCAGTACACAAAAACCAAATGTCTGCGTATGCATGCATGTGATTTGACAAATACAGAAAATGGAAATAATTTCCTCTATACTAATGACTTGAAACAACATAGGAACTTCAGTGGAACATGAAAGAGTAGTATTTTGGAAATGGAGAAATGGAGCAGTGGGGCTTTAAATGGTTTGCGATTACAGTCTCACAACTCATTGAATTTGCCTTCTGCAGGACAGGACAGGTGTAAATTGCCCTGCCATATGAGTGAAGAGACTCAGTGAATGGACCATAGAAATGGGCGCGCGTTCCCTGATGTGTGGGCAGGAAGTTGCCACTCCAGGTAGCTTTGAAAGCCATGCAAGAGATAAGGAACTTTGTGGCCGTATGGAGAAGGAAGGAATTCGAGGATAAGGTACACAGCGAATGAATACTGAGGCAAGGCCTCGCGTACGCAGAGCCGACCAACTGAAACCTCAGGTCTTAAGTCATACGGTACAGGATGCCGCGTAATTTTTAAGGAAGAGCAATGCCCTCGAGCCAGTAATCATCTGTGTGTTGATGCGCTCCCTGGGAGGGGGGACATGAGAGTGAATTGGGAATGAGGCTGAGGTGACGCCTGCCACACATACGGTCTTAGGCACGACCTTTCTTGACCTTTGTTTCTTCCTGTCACTAATCAAATAAAACCTCATGGAACCGAATTTGGAAGTTTCATCAGCGGAGGAAATACAGCACCATCATTGATTTTTTTTTTTTTTTTTTTTTTTTTTTTTTTAGAATTCTATGGCACATGGAGATAGAATAATTCAGCATCAGCTCGTACATCAGAGCAATTTATTCTTAGCAATTGGTGGTGCTGGGAGTCAGAGCTGGACCCTGTGTATGAAGCAAGGGCTCTACTCCTGAGCCAGCTCCTATTCCTTACTTTATTGTAGTGGGAAAGAACAATTTTCTTCCAAACATGTCAACATCGTTCCGTAGCTGTGGATTCTTGTCAGCCTGGGTGGGCTGTGCCCCGGCTGGATGGGCTGTGCCCCGCCTCCGCTGCTGTTCACCAATCGGTTTCTCACTCCCGGCAGGGCCTGATTTCTCACCTGCTTTAACACTGGGGTGTGGAAATACGAAACCAAATAATCTTGGAGATGTGCATAGCACAGTGGCTGGCATGGGTGGCTGTTCCCAGTGTCCTTGTACCCATCTACACATCTCAATCCATCAGTGGAAATACGACACTGGAATCCAGAGCTCCTAAATGCAAGGCCAGCCTTCCTTTCTCTACGGAAGGCCCCACTAAAAGATAAATTGAACCCGCAGTTCTAATTGAAGGACTGTTTATTCAATATGGGGTTTTATAAAAGGACATAGTCAGAATGTTGACACATTACTTCCGAGCTTTGTGGAAAAAAAAAAAAATTCATAAAAGTTCTTGCTTAGAAAATTACTAGGACACAGGCAGAATAAAGCACACAGTGATTCTATTGATTTTAATGCTCATAAAATGTTCTAGTTTTCCATCAGGTAAAAGAATGTGTCTTGGGAATCAATAGAGGCAGGGTTGTAGATTCAAGCTTCGACATCCTGGGAGAGATGTGGCGATGCCTGTGGTCCCCATAGTCTCCTCTGAGGTCAACTGCTGTTGTCCTATGTGCAGGCCTTCATCATAAGAGGGTACAAGCACATCCGTAGGGGGAGGGGGGTCAACACTGCTTCCAACTCCAGTCACAGTAAACAAGACACACCCCCTCCAACAAGGCCACATCTAATAGTGACACTTCCTATAGACCTGTGGGGCCATTTTCATTGAAACCACCACACACATAAACCAGAGACCTTAAGGAGAGGAGTGGATGACAGAACACTGTCATCTTTAACACTGATCTGGTCTGTGGGTGGCTTTACTTCTTTAAGGTGTAAAAACTCAGCCGGTTTTAAAATCTTGTTTCTTGTTTTTTATGCTTTGACAAAAGAATAAGATCTAATGGTTCCAAACATACAGTTTGAAATTTTTGGTTAGATTTACTAAAGTCTGGGTTCTTTCCTTTTTTTTTAGACATACACATTCAGGCTCTCCTAAACCTGCATCTCAGACAAGTACCTTGCCATTCTCACCAGAGAGCTGCTGTGTCCGGTCCTGGCCAGTCTTCTGCTTGGTCCCCTCCAACTGTACCGAGAGGAGTGAAGGGCGACAGCCACATGGCCTTTTCTCCTATGTCTGTTTCCTCTTGTCTCCTCCTGAAGTTAGAATTCCTGTCCTCTAGGGGATTGCCCATATGTCAGGTCACTTGAGGATATTTCCCAACATTTACAGGGTCTCAACCATTCAGGACAGCATTTCTTAAAATCTAAAGACCCATTGACAGTCTATACTATAATTGATGATTCCCCCAAACTTGAAGATTTATCTATCAATATTTACTATATTGGAAAAGAAAATGTAAAGCAGAAAACATATTTATTGTTTTACAAAAGGATAAGCACAGCATGGGTAATGCTTGGGGGAAGGAGGGTTCTTTAAGGCCAAGGCAGCAAGAAGAGCAGCGCTGTTGTCGTTGCTGCCCGGCTCCCTAGCATCTGCCTTAATAGAAGACAGCTGGGAATTTCTCTGTCTCCGTGCTCAGTCTGCTCCAGTATTTTCCCTTGCTTAAAAATATGAAGAAAACTTGGCTCCATGTAGATGTGTAGTTGGAAGAGGAGAGGCGTATTTTAATAGGTTTTTCAGATAGTTACGATGTGCTCTGTTGATGCTAGAACAAAATTTGGTAAACAATTATTTCTTAAGGATTGGTACAAAGTCAGATCTGAGGCCACGTGAAGGACCAATCAGAATGCAAGACAGTGGTGGGACCAATCAGAACACAGGACAGTAGAGCAGCCAGCGATCTGCCCTGCACTTTGAAGGCATTTTTCTAGGTTCATACTTCTGTCATTCGGAAGCTACTGGCTCACTGAGCTAGAAAGTACTTCGGATTTGTGCTCATCTTCAGTAGACAATATAAAAAGTCCCATTTGACAACATCGATAACTACTGACCTTAAATATTGAGACACAATTTTAGAGGAAGGATTTCGAAATAAATATTTTTTTGGCTTAAAAACACAAAATTTTATCATCATCAACCAGTGCTATTTGTAGTTATCCTTAAGTATCACTCTTAAGAGAAAATTCCAGACACTCAGCAAATACCTACAATAGTTCTATACCAATTCCTCCAGATAAAATGGTGCGCCATTAAAAGGTGGTTAGTTCAGCTTGCAACTTGCACAACCCTGCAAGTGCTTCTTGGAATCACCCGTTATAGTTCAGGGTCAACAGATGTTTTATATTAATTCCCCACATGTTAAAATGAGGTCCAGCACTCAGGAGGCAGGTGCAGCTGTAGGAGTTCGAGGCCAGCCTGTCTACACAGAGAGTTCCAGGTTAGCTGGGACAACACAGAAAGATGCCTTCTCAAAGATACATAGATAGATAGATAGATAGATAGATAGATAGATAGATAGATAATAGATAGATAATAGATAGATAGATAGACAGACAGACAGACAGACAGACAGATAGATGATAGATAGATAGATAGATGATAGATAGATAATAGATAGATAGACAGACAGACAGACAGATAGATAGATGATAGATAGATAGATAGATAGATAGATGATAGACAGACAGATAGATAGATAGATGATAGACAGATAGATAGATAGATGATTGATAGATAGATAGATAGATAGATGATAGACAGATAGATAGATAGATAATAGATAGATAGATAGATAGATAGATAGATAGATAGATAGATAGATAGATGATAGATAGATATCCTTAAAACACTGTGTATTAGTCAGGGTTCCAGTACTGGCTAGTTTTGTGTCAACTTGACACAGCTGGGGTTATCACAGAGAAAGGAGCTTCAGTTGGGGAAATATCTCCATGAGATCTAGCTGTGAGGTATTTTCTCAATCAGTGATCAAGGGGGAAAGGCTCCTTGTGGGTGGGACCATCTCTGGGCTGGCAGTCTTGGGTTCTATAAGAGAGTAGGTTGAGCAAGCCAGGGGAAGCAAGCCAGTAAAGAGGAGTTCAAGGAGGGATCTCCATGGCTTCTGCATCAGCTCCTGCTTCCTGACTTGCTTGAGTTCCAGTCCTGACTTCCTTCAGAGATGAACAGCAGTATGGAAGTATAAGCCGAATAAACCCTTTCCTCCCCAACTTGCTTCTTGGCCATGATGTTTGTGCAGGAATAGAAACCCTGACTAAGACAGTTCCCTAGAATCATAGAACTTATGGGTAGTCTCTATATAGAAAGGGAGTTTGTTAATGACTTACAGTCTGCAGTCCAACTCCCCCAAAGTGGTCAGCAGCAGCTGTGAATGAAAGTCCAACAAGGATCTAGCAATTGCTCAGGCCCACAAGGCAAGCAGGTGAAGAAAAGGGAACCTTCCTTCTTCCAATGTCCTTATGTAGGTCTCTAGCAGAAGGTGTGGTCCAGATTAAAGGTGTGTGCCACCATGCCTGGATCTGGGACTTGCTTTGTCCCGGGCTGACCTTGAACTCAGAGATCTCCCTGACTCAGTCTCCTGGGATTAAAGATGTGTACTATTTTGCCTGGGCCTAAGCTTTTCATGGCCACTACGCCTCAAGATCTCTATGCCAAGATCCAGCAGAAACTTGCGTCTTCCAGCCTCAAGATCTAGATCACAGGTGAGCCTTCTCATTCTGGATTTAGTTCATTCCAGGTTTAGTCAAATTGACAATCAGGAATAGCTACTATACACTGAATAAGAAATTTTGATAAATATATATGTATCTACACTGTTCTACAATACTAAATAAAGTGTATGTTTAAGAGTTAAACTTAATGAAATACTTGTTTATTATATTATTAAGGACATTCTTTTTTTTAAGATAGTGTATGTGTGTATGTATGTGTGTGTGTGTGTGTGTGTGTGTGTGTGTTTGTGTGTGTGTGTGTAGATATTTACACGTGTGTGTGCCCTGGTGTTTGTAAACCACCTAAGTTGGGTGCTGGAAACCCAAACTATGGGTTCCCTACAGAGTAATACACAGTCTTACATGCTGAAGCATTTCTCCAGCCCTATAAGGGAGAGCCTGGACTTACTTCCTTCTACAGAGGCACAGCCAGATTCCACCCCATACGTGTTCGTACATTGCCCTGGGAGAAGCAATATGTGTGCCCGTTTAGCTTTTGCATCTCAATGTCCGTCGTGCCAGAATAAACCATGAAACTTGAGATTCTCAGTCACTGCTCTGGTTAGTTCATGTAATAAAAGATGTTCGGTGATTGAGACCAATACAGACAAGTGTGAACAATAGAGCAAATCTATAGATTTATCTTTTTATTGTAAAAAACTGTAGGGTTGGGACATTAGCTCACTGCACTGCTCCTCTGGCATTCAGTCCTCAGCATCCATCTGGCTCTCACCAGCCTCTTACTCCAGCTCCAGGGGATCCAATGCCCGCTTCTGACCTCCACAGGCACCGGAACACAAGCCTATATACCCCCACACAAACACACCACACACACACACACACACACACACACACACGAATAATTTGGAAACAGAAATCTTTTTTTATATATATATTGTAGGAAACCCAAGGCACCACAAAGCCCATGTCTCATTCTCTGCCCTGCAGTGATGTCATCATAGTCCGTCCTCCAGGAAACTCCACGGTGCTTATGAGAGAACGAAGGTGAGAAAACGTCTCAGTGTTGTTATTATTAAATAGCTTTAACCTCCCAGACCTCCTGAGAAACTCTTGGTGCCCCCAGAGTCCCCAGGCTCCACTTGATGCGTCACTTGTCTAAGGAGCCGACCATTTCAGATGAGTTTCAATTACACGAAGTATGCCAAGAGAGGAGATCACATTTTCTTTATTTGAAGCCCCTTGTCAAACCTACGGCGGGGCTCATGAATGCTTTGAATGATGTAAGCGACTGGGTGGCTCCGAGGGTTAAGAGTTCGAGAGCCCGGATCCATTAAGTCCTTGAGCCTTTCAGTGTGGCTCTGGGCACCCATTCAGTCCTCACTGAGAAGCTAGAAATAAGCCTCTCTTCCTGTTTTATAGATGAGTGAAGTTGAGCTCCCAGATGTGGCTCCCCCAATCACTTCAGAGAAGAAAACACAGCAGTGGGAAGTATTTATATATGGTTGTGATTTAATTGCATTTGGAACATTCCTTCTAAAAGAAGTTGCGTCTGATTCAATACCAAAATCCAGAAGAACATGTCACGTGCCCAATACCATCCAGACACCTCAGAGAACACACACAGAAAGAGCAGGACTGTACCCTTCTGCCAAAGACTCGCTGCCTGAAACAGAGTTTTTAAAAGTTTAAGCATTGCCCCAGATGAAACCAAATGCTCATGCATAGGCTATGGAAGAACAAAAAAGAATATAAACGAGGATTTGGGGGTTGTTTTTCAGATTTTCACTTGACTATGGTGAGATTTTAAAAGCATCACAAGGAGGAATTGGGACGTGCAGGCATATAACAGGGCCCAGTGGTTAGGAAAGCCTGGAGAAATGAAGGTTGCTGAGGCCGGATTTGCGGAAGGCATTAGCCCGCTGGTGGGGAGGGCCTGGATCCTAACCCTTTGTCATCCTACCTTCAAACTGCCCTTCATTTACTTAGCAAGGAGAATGAAAAATGAGCCAAGAGAAACAGAAGTGGAAGGTAGGGGTGAGACATTCCAGAATTAATTATGCTTGGCCAAAAGAGAGACTGTCAAAATAAGGTGACCAAGAACACTGGGGCACAGTTGTCTGTAGTAAATGTGAGCTGCTTCATCCACTTCCTAGAACCTGCTAGCTTCCTGCAGGGCCTACAGGAAACCCAGTCAGCAGTCAGCCTGCAGCTCTCAGCCCCTTCAAATGCTGGCCTGGCTGCAAAGAGCTCCCTTGCTCTGCACGCCCACCCTCCATCCGCCCCCCCAGGCCCCGTTACACTGTCCCACGTGCTGTGGATTCTCTCCGTGTTCTGTACAGGCCTCCATCACAGCTCTTTCCTTTTGCCTCATAGGGCACCCTTGCTCAAGGTCATGTTTGTACCAAGGCAGCTTACATCCTGGGGCAGGCCCGAGACTGAGGCCCAGAGGGTTCCTGTGGTTCTGCGGGACCCAAGGGACCTGGAGTTTTTGTTGAAACCCAGCTCTTCTTTGAGTTATTCTCCTTCTCTCTCTTCCTTTCACTAGTGTCCAGCCCTAACCATATTTTGCATCCCAAATTCTGCACAAGTAGCTGACCTAGAGAATCCAACTGCGACTAATGTGGCCTTGTTAGAGAAGGGCTCTCCCTTGACTGTTCTCCATTCACTCCAGTAAATTTCAGGCAAGTCAGAAGACATGGAGTGGAAGGAGAGGCAGGTCCAGAAGCCTTCCTGTCACGGTGTGTGGGGGCCACCTGCTCAGAGGCCACCTTGGTTAAGTTCCACTCCTGAAGATAAAAGGGCTACTTTCTGGAGCCAACTGTGCTCTGAGCTCTGTGGTGGGAAGGGAGTTTCCTTTAGCCATGTTGTTCCTTGTGCAGAATGTTTGGCTGTTATCAAGGAGAGAGTGCCTGTCAGAAGCCTTTCAGGAGGACTAGAAATACCTAGGACACTGCCTTTGAAGGGGATGCTCAAATCCTACCTCCCCTAAATCACACAGTGTAAAGTAGGTTCCAAGTAGCACAGGTAAGGACAGATGATCTGAGATTGTAAGGGCTGGCCAAAAGTTTGTAGCTTGCATTCAACAAAACTATTTGCTTGCTCTAAAGAAAGAAAAGGGGGAAGGTGGAATCTTTGTTGTTTTGTTTTATGAAAGAGAAGAAGAGTTTGGGGTCAAGCTCAGTTGGAAGAGGATTCTGTGGCAGGCACAAGGCCTTGGGTTCAAGCCCCCACTGCTGGGAGGAAAAGAAAGGGAGGGAGGGAGAGAGGAAGAGAGGGAGAGAGGGTGGGAGGGAGGGAGAGAGGGTGGGAGGGAGGGAGAGCACACAGTAATATGTTCCTAAAAATAAGTAAATAGATATGTCAGTGTAGAACTCTATACCTTAGAAGATAAAAATCTTCTAAGGATTGGTGCAAAATAAAGACATTTTTAAGTGAACTAAAACAAAGAGGAGCTGTCAGCAGCAGCCTGCAAAGGAAATGCTAAAGTGCTAGGGGCAGACTCGGGCCTGCAATGTTCACCTAGCAAGTGCAAAACAAAGTCCTGGGTTCAATCTCTAGTATCATAAAATCCAAAGATTTCTTCTTTAGGCAGAAGGGAAATGACAGAATTAAATTCAAATCATAAGAAAAAAATAGAGTTCCAGAAATGGTATTAAACCAGGTTTTAAACATTCATCTTTTCCTCTTAATTACTTCATAACTTGATATATAAAATAAAAATAAGATTGTCTAATTGGATATCTTTAAGATTAATTTTTACTTTATAAGTGTTTGCCTGTGTATGTCTATGTATACCACATGCGAGTCTGGTGCCCAGAGAAGACAGAAGAGGGTGTAGGGTATGGGAACCGAACCCCTGTCCTCTGAAAGAGAAGCGAGTGCATTTAACCACTAAGCCATCTCTCTAGCAGGACAAGCTATAAGGCTCGTAGTGACTCTAGCCTAAAGCAATCAGGCATATGACCCTACCGGACAGGTGCAAAGCTTTTGTGTATCGTGATGGTAATAGGTCACCTTGCCTGGGCCAGGAAATGCTCAGAGAGCTAAAACTAAATCGTGCCCTTGAATTTCCACCATCTTTCCCCTTTAAAGAAGTCTGGGCTTTTGTGGGTAATAAAACATGTTCTTTGGGTTAGAAAGCTCTTCAAGGGATTCTGTTACATTTTTATATCAGTGCCTGTTCATTTATAGGCTTTCATTTCTAATCAACAGGAGCAAGGCAAGAGCTCGCATTGCTGTGTCCAAGGCGATGACTACTGTGACCTGCAGTGACCTGGCTGAATGAGCCACTGGCCTAGAAGCACGGGGCTGTCTGTGTGGCTTCACCAGTTGCAGGATCCCCCAAGGAGGCCAGGTCTCTTCCTAGGCAAGTCAAAACTATTCTGAGAGTAGACTGAATTGTCACCTAGGAGCACAACCTATCTTCTAGGCATGTGTCCTCTTACCCTTCCTAACACTACACTGTCTTTCCAAAGATGCCTGAGTCCTGGTTGTGGAGATGACGACTTGGCTGGAACCTTGGAACTTGTCTGGCATCTGAGCCTTTGTGGCCACTGTATCTGAGCCTATGTGAGGGAGGATGACACAGGCCTATGGGGATGAGCTCAGGACCATGTAAGAGGGATATAAAGTCTACCTGTGTCTCTAAAAGGCTAGACTAGTGACCAAGTATGTGCTTTTTAAATTTACTTTTATTTATTATTTTCTTTCTCTCTTTTTTTCTTTCTTTCTTTTTGCCTCCCAAGGCCTCCAGATGTGACAGAGAATGTGGAAACCATGTGTTACTTGTTTTACTACAATGGAAGCAGTAATAAAGTGTGGTCTTCTCATGACTGTGACCATGGATGAGGTGGCCTGCTCCTTGCCCATATCAAGTTTGGTCCGGCAGAATGCAGACGCCCTCCAGCAGTTCTGGTGGCCTGGCTCTGAGCCTTTTGCCTAATGCATCCTTGGGGTAGTCACACACCAAGGAACAGCTCTAAGCCTTCCTGGCAGGATTGGCTATAGATTGGAAGTGGCAACTCAGCCCAGCGCACAGCAAACTCCCAAACCTTTTCATGCCCATTGCTACTGCTCAACCTCTGGCAGAATGGAGCCTGTCTCCCAGTTAAGGAATCTCAGAATCCCACAGGGCGCCTAAGGGCTCTGACTGAAGAGAAATACATCGGCCCCTATCTTACTTCCTTTTCCTGTTGCTGTGGTTAAAAATACCCTGATAAAAAGCCGTTAAAGGGGGAGAGGATTTATTCTGGCTTGCAGTTGAGGTCATAGTCCATCGTGGTGAAGAAGAGCAGGGACTTGAAGGAGTTAGTCACATTTCATCCACCATAACAGAATAGAAAAATGAGTGTGGGCAAGCTGGTGCTTAGCTCGCTCTCTGCTCATTCAGCCCGGGTCCTGTCCACAGTTCCGATGGCTCCTCTCACAGCAGTTAAGGTAATCAAGGCAGTTCTGCACAGGTATGCTATGCCCAGAGGCCCTCTCCCACTCTGTAGTGGTGACACCTACCTCTGACCATTTCAGTGCCATTTCTACTGTCACATGGGACACCTCCAGGGAAGTGACATTTTTCTAGAAAAGCACTCCCCCCCCCCCCGAGAGTTCTCATGTTCCTCCTAGGAAACTGTTAGAGTGAATGTTGAACAGAGATGAAGAGTCATTTACAATTGGCAGCTATCCCTAGACCTCCACAAGGACAGATGGCCCAGGACCCTGTCTCTTAGCTCCTTGCCACACTCTCAGGTCTTACGGGAGCTGGTAGCAAATTTGTAAATTCCTTAAAGTTGCAGTCACCACTGGATTCATCTGGCCTTTATCAACAACAATGTTCTCCCTAGTCTGGATTGAGTGTTTTGAGGAGTGACTGTCTTTAACTCCTAGAAGCTATTCTGTCTCCTTTGGTCCCATTAAGAATAAATTGTCTGTAGAAAGGCCTCTTGTTTCACATCCTGGAAGCCCATGCCCAGTGGATCTTACCTCTCTTCCCATCTAAGCCACAACCAATTCTATCCAAATCTAAAACCCAAGAGTCAAGGCATCTACACAGCCCACTCTCCACCACCCAGGGAATCTATCTAACCTTCTTAATCTCTCTCTCTCTCTCTCTCTCTCTCTCTCTCTCTCTCTCTCTCCCCTTCCTTCTCCTCCCACTCCTTCTTCTTTCCTCTTTCTCTCTCTCTCAAATAATTTCTGGACTCTTTCTTTCCTTCCTTTATATCTTCTCTTTCTTTTCTCTCTCTCTCTCTCTCCCCTCTCTTTCCTTTTTGACAGGTTCATGCATGTATGTAATGAGTTTTAGTCATTTTCACCCCATTCCTCTCTCTCTCTCTCTCTCTCTCCCTCTCTCTCTCTCTCCCCTTCCTTCTCCTCCCACTCCTTCTTCTTTCCTCTTTCTCTCTCTCTCAAATAATTTCTGGACTCTTTCTTTCCTTCCTTTATATCTTCTCTTTCTTTTCTCTCTCTCTCTCTCCCCTCTCTTTCCTTTTTGACAGGTTCATGCATGTATGTAATGAGTTTTAGTCATTTTCACCCCATTCTTCTCTCTCTCTCTCTCTCTCTCCCTCTCTCTCTCTCCCACTGAAGCCTTCTTCCCTACAAGATCCCTACCTCTTTTTGTCCGTGACTCACTGAGTTTAAAACTAGTTTCTAGCACCAGTGTTGAATGGAAGGTTATTGACTGAACCAGAAACAACATATCAATGGCTACACCACGGAAGAAAATGACACACCCACACCCACCCACACCCACCCACACCCACACCCACCCCCCGCCTTCCTTAGGAGGAGTGGGCCTCACGGTCCCTTCCCCGTCCACGTGGAGCTGTTGGTTATTCGGACGAACTGCAGCTGCCAGGAGTTCGTGAGTGTGTGGTTGTGTCATGTCCACAACACACCTGTTGTTTGTACATCTCTCCATTCTCTGGCTCTTGCATTTTCTCTTCCCTGTCTTGCTCCATGTTCTCTGAGCTCTGGAGGGGCTGACACTGATGTCCCTTGGATATGAATATCCTTTGGATGCGTACAGCCGTGAGGGAAGCACCGTATCATCATTTATTCTAGGCACTTGGGTCAGCTATGGGTTTCTGTATTAAGCATTACCTGCTGCAGTGAGAAGCTTCTCTGAGAAGGCTGTGTGAGTGCAGCACTAATTTATGGCTATATAAGCACGAGCATTTAAAAAGCTGTTTGACAACATGGCCACCTAGCAAAGCAACAATAGTATATTCCCTACCAGGGCCTATGGCCTCAGCCCAGGGCTCTTGAACAGGTTTACATAACAGGCATGCATTTTCTCCTGAGTAGCAGGCTTCAGATCCAATCAGAAAGCAGCTTGTTAGTCCCATAACAGGCGAGTTACTACGGCTCCAGAGGGCATGTCCTCTCTGGCAGTGTTAGTAGTTTATAGGAGTTACAGCTGAGTAAGACTTCATTGGAAGAAGGCACCTGGCTCAGCTGCATCTCGATTTCTTTATGCCCTGTGATCAAAATGTGCAGTGACTTTAGTAATGGGGTCTTACCATAAATCTCTGGCAGGCAAAGCCAGGAGTAGTGGCGTATGCCTTTTTCCCTCAGGAGGTAGAGGAAGATGGAGCTCTGAGCTCAAGGCCAGGCTGGTCTACAAAATGAATGCCAGGACATCCAGGACTACAGAGAGAAGCTGTCTTAAAAGCAAAACAAAATTCTGGGAGGTGACCAAGTGTGATGGCCAGTGAGGGCATCTCTGGGGCCTTCCTGACCAATGGGTCGGAGGAAGGTATCCAACAATTGGCAATGAGATTTTTGTTTAAAAAATCCATGACTTCTGGAAAAAGCATTATCCACCCATGGAGGGCACTTCCATTCAAACTCTCTTTTGTGGTATCTTTAATAAGCATTTAAAGCAGCAGGTTTCCAAACGGCTTCTTCCTACAACCTTAGCTTTGGTTCTGCCTCAGCTCCTCTCTTAACAGCTCTTGCTTCTTCCCCCGTGGAGACGCTGAGAGACATAAGGAGGACCAGATACAGATTTCATGACTGCTGAACACAGTCGTCCATTGTTATCTATGGAAAAAAAATGGTTGCAGGACCCCACGCCTTGGGTCCCAAACCCACAGATGCTCATCCCTTACACAAGATGGCACGTTACATAAAGCCTACACAAGATCTCCCCATACACGTTACCTCTTCTCCAGATTTCCTAAATACTTTCAAAATATCATGGCTAAGTAAACCATGGCTACATTGTTGAGAGAGATGGCAATAAGAGAAAGAAGTCTGTTCGGGAAGATACGGTGTCCACTCCTCCCATATGTTCCATCTGTGGCTGATTGAGTCTAAAGATGCAGAAGTATAGGTGTGGATAATGGACCCTTGTAATGAACTGACATATAAAATGAGGATTTGAAAAAGCCCGGTCTATCTGGAGTGTGTCATAGGTCCCAAGGACGGGCCTTTGGATGAGTTTCTAGAGCAGGCCAGCCAGATTCTTAGCCACAGTGTGACACTCATTCCATCTTTCGAGTTTGTGCCTCTTTGAGCAGCTTCCCTGGCTCTCCCCCTGCTCACCAGCCAACCCTGCTTCACTAGGGAGGGAAATAGATGGACTGAAGCCACGGCTGGCAGCCTGCAGCTCTCATTTCCAAAGACTTGCCACCGATGCTCCGGGTTCACGCTTGAAGGTTCTGCCTTGGGATTCACAACCCAACTGGAAAAATAAAACAGAGCCCTAGGTGCCAACCCAGGTGAGAACCTGATTACAAACCCTGGAAAGCCCATCTTAGAGGAGAAGGCCATTTCCAGAGATTAAATAAAGATGGTTATGTAAAATGGTGCATCCCCTTGATAGGTGTAGTTATCATTTTTCATAGTTCATTTTCTGTTATCTGCTATTCTCTGGCAGGGCAGGTGGCACGGTGCATGAGTGGAAGTGGGCATGCTCAGAAGAGAGAGCACATGTAATGGGGAGAGCTGGCACCAGGTTTGCTTGGGACAACCCACTCTAAACTAACTCATTTTTGTCTGCACTGGCTGGTGACATGTCAACTTGGAACAGCTAAAGTTAGAGAGAAAAGAGCCTCAGCTGAGAAAATTCCTCCATGAAATCTATCTATAAGCCATTTTCTTAATTAGTGATTGATGGGGATTGCGGGTGGTACCAACCCTGAGCAGGCTGAGCAAGTCAGTAAGCAGCACCCTCCATGGCCTCTGCATCAGCTCCTGCCTCCAGGTTCCTGCCCAGCTTGAGTTCCAGTCCTGACTTCCTTTGGTGATGAACAGCAATGTGGAAATGTAAGCTGCATAAACCCTTTCCTCCCCAACTTGTATTTCTGTTATTATGTTTCGATGCAGCAATAGAATCCCTAACCAAGACGCGGTGAGAATCGCTTCGGTCTCATGAGGATTAACACAGCGTTTCAAAGAAGACATTACTTCATTCATGGGGGTAGAGCCTCGATCAACATAATTAATTCTCAACGGCCCCACTTTCCAGCATCTTCCTATTGCAATAGCATCTCTACATGAACCTGGGAAGAACAATCCACACCAAAACCACAGTACTACTGTCTGCTCAATAGGGCTCTGGGTGATGCATTCTGTACCCTGCTCAGAACTTGGCACACCTATAGGAAATCTCTCTTCTTCTCTCCAGCTAGAGAGAGAAGGAAAAGGAGAGGGAAGTGGGAAGGACAATAAAATGGAAGGGACTGGGAGAAAATAAATTTTTCAAAAGCATGGCCCCTGTGATCTGTTTGCTGCAAATAGGCCCCACCCCCTAGACTGCCCACCAATTCCTAGTAATACCTAGGAATTCCTAGTTAGAGGAGACCCACATTTCAAACCACAACGCCTCTCGAGGGTAATTAAAATTCAAACTGTAAGATAAGGTCTATAGCTGCCTCAAGTGTTCTTCCTTGAGGCAGTTTCTGGACGTCTGCTGCAGGGAGAGAGATTCATGAAGGGCACAGTGCCCTCGCTGAGTCGAAGAGACAGTAATCTGAGGCAAAACAAATTTTAATTAAAATTAAAACTTAAAAAATATAATAATAAGTGTAGACAGAAGTGACTGTGTGTTGTTGGGGTTCTCTGTATTTCATGTGAACTACTGTGATACTGTTAGTCTACTGTGATTCATGAACCATGCATATGTAAGCCCCACAGCAATGCTAAATAAAAGGAAACCAAGCGACACAGTTAGCAAGCCGACAGTGGTAAAAATAAAGCAGAATGCTAAGAAATGTACAATTCACACAAAATAGGAAGAAACCAAGCAAACAGAGATTCAAATACCTAGGGCACAGTAAGAAAGAGCATGTTTAAACCTGTGAAAGCGGGTCGGGAGAAGGCTGGCTCAGTGCTTACTCAGTGGGTACCGCTTTGCAGACAACCCACCAGGTGACTCAGAACTGCCTGGAATTCAGCTCTATGGATGCCCTGGGCCTCCAAAACCCTGCATGAATGCCTGTCCAGACACACAGAGTGGTGTGCATTTCTCACATGCAGTTACCTTAGGCAGATGCTGAAAACATCTGGCTGGGGTTCAGCACCATTCATTGTAAGGCTCTCTGCAAACTGAAGATAAGGAACTTTCGCAAGCCAGTCGAAGAAGGTTTGAGAACAACGGTAAGAATAGGCTTTTCTCAGTATCAGCACAGGAGCAGCGCCTACCTGTTCTGTTCAGCTGGGTGCTAGAGGTCCTAGACAAAGGAGATAGATGATAGGAGTTTGGTAATAAATGTAACATGTTTCTATTCATAGACAGATATGTAGAATATTAAAAACCCTATAAATTTCCTGAAACTGATGGGTGAATTTAACAGCATCACAGATGCATTCTGGGCATTTGAAAGTAAGTTACAGTTCTATATCCTCGAAATAAACAGTTGGTAATGATACTTTTAAAACAACCCCATTTATAATTACATAAATATGAAATTCAAAGGAAGGAAATTAGCACATAATATATACATAAAAAACTATGATTGCTGACAACGAAAATCTAAATTAGTGATATAAAGCACTTTTGCATTTGGTCAGACATCCTGAGTCTGTCTGTGAAGGTGGTGGGTTTTATTGTTTGTTTCGACTTGGTTGGTTGGTTTGGGGTGGAGATTAGCTCTGAAGGGTTACCCTTCAGGATGGACCTCACGTAATCAGGTAAAGGCCTTAAAAGATCATGTTCCCCAAGCACGTGGACATTCTGGAAGTGATTGCTTTGGCCTTAAACTGAAACATTGGCTTTCTCCTCTGAGTGTCTATCCTGCTGATTTTGCCAACTTCCATAACTGAACATACTTAACACCTTTACCTTTCTATTTTCACAAATCTCACACACACACACACACACACACACACACACACACACATTCCCAAAGACATTAGGCCCACGAGGTCACGAGGTGGTGGCACATGCCTTTAATCCTAGCACAGAGGCAGACCAAGTTCCAGGACAGTCAGGGCTACACAGAGAAACCCTGTCTGAAACAAACAAACAAACAAACAAACAAAATAAGTAAATAAATAAACAAACAAGAAAGTAAAAAGGGCACTATGAATAGTTTTCAAATCTGACAAGGAAGAGAGATGAAATAAATTTCCTGAATGACACAAATTACCAATGTCCCCTCAGAAAAAATAAATAAATTTATAAACAAAATACTGAAAACTAAATTTAAATAGTTAAGGGAAGAAGAAAAATCAAGTTGAGACATCTAGGATACTGACCTGCGGCTGAGGAGGGAGTTCTCAGGACTCCGCTCCTGCACAATGGTGGGCATTTAGATTGATGGAGCAGACAGACTCAAGAGATCAAACCACAGTTTACTGATCAAAAAGGAATTCAGTGGGGAAGGACAGTCCTATCGAGAAGCAGATACCGAACAAGAGCCATGCGGTCGGTGATGAGCGCCGACCCTGCCTCGCAGTGCACATACGCAGTAACCTCAAATGTTTATAGACCTGAATATAAATGCTAAAATGTTAAAACATCTCCACTAAAATATAGGAGAAAACCTTCACAACTTTAAATACAACATTGGCTTTCATAAAAATCAACTTTTTCTGCTCGTAAAATGGCACAGTTATGGAGTGTCAAGCAAGGTGTCCCGGCATAGGAAAAAAAAAAAAAAAGTACAAGCTATGTTAAATCAATTTAATTCAGACCCTTCATGAAAGATATAGGAACGGCAAATAAGCGCGAGATGATGTATAACGTCAGTAACCACCAAAAAGATGCAAACTCAAGCCACAGCGAGCTGTTCCTGCATCCCCGATAGAATTGCTAACATTTAAAGGCTGACGAGACAGTGTCGACGTGTAGGTGGGACGATCTGAGCCAGTGCTGATAGAAATGCAACCCAGTGAATCTACTTTGGAAAACAATCCATTTATTACAAAAGCCTACACTCATCTGTCCTGAAATTCCACTTGGATGTACTCATCCAGGAGGAGTGAAAACATGCTTACACAGTAACATGTTCACAAACACGCATGAACATGGATCTAATTCAGCTCAGACCTGACCATCAAACACTACTCAGTGGCCGCTGGTGTTGTCAGTGGCACAAGCCCAACCAGGGTTGTCAGGTCTGCTTATGCGTAAACCTAGAAAAAGCTAACCTAAGTTTTAGTGATGGACGTTAGTTTAGTGATTGGTTGGATGGGTGAAGTGGCTGACCACAACAGACTATTGATGGGTACTCTTTGGGATGGCATAAATATAGACGTTGATTATTGTCAAAGCTCATTGACGTATGCACTAAATTGTGTGTGTGTGTGTGTGTGTGTGTGTGTGTGTGTCATATAGCATGTTCAAGTCCCCCCAGCACCATTCACAAAACAGAAAGGTACCAATCAAATGTTCTTTCCCATCTCCCCCCCAAGCCTTTGCTTTTCCCCTGCATTCCTGCAGTCTTTACATTCCTAGCCTAGCTACGTTTCTCACCTGCCTCTGCCTCTCCAAATCCTCCATCTTTCTGGTGCCTCTTAAGATCCTTCCAGCCTGAACACTTCCAGGTCACAATCTGGAGCTCTGAAAGTATTCACCCCTTATTTAGTTGGAGTCCATCAGGATTGACTATTGACGCATGTCTCTCCCAGCTTGCTGGATTCATCTGCATCTTATTCCTCCTTTGGTTTGAAACTCAGGGATGAGCTCTGTTTTGAACCCTTATCATTAGCTGCTATAGAAATGCCAGGAAGGATTTCTTACTGTTGCCATATTGGACCCCTGAGGGCCTACTGGCCCCAGACATAAGCATCTGGAACATAGAGCCTAATCTAGAGAGATGTGGAAGGAAAATAGAAGGGAAATAAGCTGTCAGCCCAACCATTCTGCTTCTTCTCAGCCATGCCCACTATGTGGGCTCTGGCCAAACCGAGGCTCCGTTTTACCCTCACGGGGGAATTCCATGGGTTCAGTTGGAGGGAGATGAGAGGATTGTGCCGAACACCTGGTTCCTGCTGTTCCCGAGGGCTTGGTGGATGCAGGACCAGACCCCGATGTCTGTCAGGGGCTCACGGAGCTTATCCAGGGCAGACCTTAGTCTGGAGTGTTTCACCTGTTGTAAACTCATTTCCCCAGAGAGGAGAGAACTAAAGCTGGGTCTCCCAGCTCTGTAGCACTCACAAAAGCTTGCTGTGTTTCTTCAGCCCTACCCCCACATCTGGTTGTAGTTACTGTGCTAAAAATGTATCCATCCTGCTTGCTGTGTTCACAGTTCAGAACGTGGGGCAGTCCCGGTGGGGAAAGCCCTCATAAATACCATGCATTAAAAAAAAAAAAATCAGTGCTAGGCATTTACAGACTTCCCCAGAATGAAAGCCCAGGGCCCTGAGCGCACCTCTCCTCAAGCTCTGTGTGTCAAAACTCACCTGGGAAGGTCCCACCAGCTGGGAACCCAGAACATGACAGGGTCTTTCGACTGCCGAGGAAAGGCTCATGTCCAAAGCTGGGGGAAAAGCAAGGCCAGGAGTCAGGACACCTGGTTCTGCCTGTTGGTTTTCTGAGTGACCAATAGCCTGTCACCCAGGGTCTTTGGGGCCTTTCTTCTCCACCTGGGCATAATCACTTCAGTCTCCATGGCAGCTATGATTCCAGGAAGGAGGAAGAGCTATGAGTCCATGTGTTTGTCACTTTACGTGCACTCAGTGCCTAGAACAATGCCTGACACATAGGAGACGCTCCACAAATGGTCTCAAACAGATGACTGTTGTAGGGTTGTTCAGCTGTGTGCTTCATGCTTGTCACCACTGGGACATGGAGCAGGCAGCATCATCTCCGAGGACCAGTATCCGTAGGCCTTTCTGCACTAACCCTGCCCCATGCAGAGCGAGCAGTGCCCTTGTGTACTAGGCTCATCCTCAGCCCCAGTCTCCACTCATTGTCCCTCTGGGTCCTTTCCCTAAATAATTATGGGTAAGGCTCGAGGTTGACAAAGAGCACTGGGTTCTGGGAAACATGTACACATACATGCATACACATGTGCACACACACATTAACAAACCGTAGTAGGATCTTGGTTTCTTTTCTGCTTGCTGTGAACAAACATCTGACACAAAGCAACTTTGGGGAGAAAAGCTGCTTAATTTTGCCTCATGGGTAGAGAGGATACAGTCCCTTGTAGAGGGGGAAACCCAGCAGCTGCCTCCGTAGTGACAAGCATGTGTAGAACTGGGGCTTCTCCCATCTCTGTGGGGGATGCAGAGAGCTGACAAAAGGTGGGGCTGGATCATAAAACCTCAAGACACATAAAACCCTGTGACCCCCTTCCTCCAGTGGAGGCTTCATATCCTAAACAACCTCTCAAGACAGCGCCACCACCTGGTAACAACGCGTCCTAAAGTGGGAGCCTATGAGGCCATTTCACATTCAAACCACAGAATACAGTGAACCGTCAGGAGCAGAGAGGGAGAGGAAGAAGGCGAGAGAAAGTCCTGAGAACCGTTGTGTCATGTTTCAGCAGGAAGCAAAGAGAAAGGGTGCTGAGCGTTGCCTACTGCAGACTGTAGGCTGAGCTGTGGCCGGGCAATGAGCAGCTCTTGTGTCTGGGGCTGAACCAGTTCAAATGACCAGGCTACAGCAAGATGGTCAGAGATGGAAGCAAGTCACAAGCTATGATACTAGGATGGGGTTTGTGGAGTAAGGTAGAAGTGAGTATGTCCAAGGAAATCTGGAACCCCTGTGAGACTCTGGTCAGAAAGATGGCTGGGTATGCAAGCAGGCCAAGCACTCTGGGTGATGCTGGTGGTCGGTGGTGTGCAGAGCCTGACATTTCCCACTCCCGAGGAGCCACAGAGGCAGAGAAGGAAGTGGGGGAGGTCCTTCAGGAGAGAGGGCAATGAGACCCAGGGCCAGACCTCTCTCACTCAGCAGATATGTAGGACTCCTCAACTCTCTCTCTCCACCTTTTCTCTGCCAGGCCCCAGTTCTGTGCCCCTCCCAATAGGGCTTTCATCCTTTGTCTACTCTCTGTTGTAGTGTGTGCTTTTATAGCATCTAACACAGTTGGTCCTTGGACTTTTTCTGGTCTATCTTTCCCTAATGAAATCTTTAACCTGAGGTATCACAGGCGCTTGGCATGGAGTAGGCGCTAAGTAAATGAACTTGTGGTACAACATAAATCAAGAGCATCAAATGTTAACAACATGCGTACTGTTGCTGGATAACAACAGAACTCCCATCCCCCACAATATGGGTCCAGAAACTTCAGTCACATTGTTACTCTTTATACACACACACACACACACACACACACACACACACACACACACACTAAACTTTAAATAGTCCAGATAGAGTGCAATCCTAAATCTAGCCTGGTTAAGGGACGCCCAGACTTGAGTCTCTCATGGGACCATAGCCAGCCACAGAATGTGGGTAGAAAAGGTTTCAATGGACAAAAGCTTTACTTAGCAATCCACGTGTCTTCCCAAATAACATATTTAAATAAGGCAAACTGTGAAAATCTGTGGTTAAAAATGAGCAGAGGGGTGGGAGTAAGGAGTCTAACAGATGGTCACCGTGCCTCTTCTGTGACAGGTAGGACAAACCAGGCACGCAGACACATCTCTAAAGGGCTTTCAGCAGCGGCAGGCACACTTAGCAACATCCCACAGAAGGAGCCCTGCACAAGCAAGCAAGCAAGTTTCAGTTATCTCAACCCAGAGCAGATCTGGACAGGTAGGCATCACGGTCCACCTGCACCTCACACATGGCCACAAGTCGTGCTCCACTAAAAGAAGAGAGAAGGGGTAAGATGGTTTATGCTCAGCCAAGAGCTGAAGGACCCACCAAAAGTAAAGGAAGACCCCGAGTTGTTCCATTCTCCTTGGAAGACCCCGAGTTGTTCCATTCTCCTTGGAAGACCCCGAGTTGTTCCATTCTCCTTGGAAGACCCCGAGTTGTTCCATTCCCCTTGGAAGAACCCTGAGTTGTTCCATTCCCCTTGGAATGGTATCCTCAAAACTCCTTGTCCGCCTCACCTGCCACTCAGCTGTTTGGTAACTAGGACTGCACATTGCGGTGGCCTCTGCAAAGTCCTCTCTTGGTTTTTTTATGCAGAGGGATTTTCTGTCCCCAGTAAGACGTATCCCCTTGGAAGCAGAGGCTAGCCCACATCCTCCAGCATGTGGTTCAGAGTGTCCCCACACAAGAAGTCCAGCCATACTTGATTTAATTTTCTAATATGCTCTTTTGCTTTGTTTTGTTTCATGACAGCATCTTACTCTGATAGCACTGGCTGGTCTGAAACTTGGAATGTAGACCAGGTTGGCCTCAAACTCACAGAGATCTGCCTGCCTCTGCCTCCTGAGTGCTGGAACTAAATGTGTGTGCTCCGATGTGTTCTTAGGTTTGGAGACCAGGTCACCTGTCCTTAGCAATTTCTCCTCTTCATGGTCCCTAGTGCATGCATAGGCAAACATGGAGAGTTCAGAGGGTGGAACCCCCAGGAAAAGCTAAGCTAAGTACCCAGGGTTTCTATCAAACCTAGGTAGTGGGGGCAAAGGAAGCCAGTTGTGACCTCAAAGAAGGGGGTGTTATTAGTGGGTCTGCCCAGACATTTTTCTAACCCACTGGCCACAGGATTACAGAAATCCTTCCAGCCACATCATTATCAGCATCCCAGCCCTCAATTCTAAGAACACAGAGAAACAGGAAAGTCAAAGAGGTTTGTCCAAGGTCACAAAGTTAGGAGCGGTGAGCTAGTGTTCAAACTCCACCAACTGCACTCCATACCTTTTACCTTAACCCCCACTCAAATGGCAGTGATAACATGCACACACCTTCTCCTGTCACACAGGGTCCCAGGTCCCTGTCCAGAGGCCACGGGATGAGCAGAGGCTCCAAGTCTTGACCGCAGTACCTTGATGAAATCACTTCTGAGCCCAGAGAGGTTCTCATCAATAATCTATAAAACAGAAGTCGTCTCAGTGGGCAGCTGGGCGATTGAATATGCTAATCTATGTAAAAGACTTAGAACAAGGTCTAGCCCCAGAAGCTTTCAATAAACTCGCTCCATTATTAATAGGATTGCTCCAACTGGAGCGTTCCAGGTCTCTCTGGCTGATCTCCTCTCCTCTCCAGGAGGTTTGTGGATTGATTTCCAACACCTCCCTGTGTTTTTTTCTCTCTCCATCTTCTTTGCCCACCTTCTCTCCTCCTCCTCCTCCTTCTCCCAAGCCTGACATGCCATTGAATCTGTCTAATTCATTCCAAGGCTCAGAGCCCCAGATCCCTGAATGTGACAGATTGAGGGGGTGGGCTAGGAGTGGAGAACGGCAGAGTCAGTGTAAGAGGACTTAAATAGACTTGCACACGCTCCCCTTTCAAAGCAGCAGATTCTGCCCCACTATGGGGCAGCTTTTGTTTTGCCTTTCCTTGAGTAAGTGGGCAGATGTTTTTCTCTGTTTCTTCCCAGCAGGCAACCCTGAAGGGTGCCGCGTGTGCATGCATGTGTGTGTGTGTGTGTGTGTGTGTGTGTGTGTGTGTCCGCACAAGCGAGCACCTCCATGCATGCATGCGGTTTTGCATACATGTTCTGGTGTGATCTTAAAGCCCCAGTGACTGATAGGTGACAAGCACTCAAAGGGCTAGCTAATGAAGGAAGCCTTTTAAAACCCCCAGTTCCTTCTCTGTGGCTCTGTTACCCACCCTTGCTTCTGGCATCCCTCTTCCACTGTGTAGGAAGGAGGTTTCAGCACAAGGTTCCAGCACAGTGAATGCTGGGGCCTGAGCATTGAGATGAAGCTGAGCACATCTCCAGAGATGGAAACGGTGTCCTCTAGATCAGAGGTTCTCAGCTGGGGGGTTGAAAGACTCTTCCACAAGGGTGGCATATCAGATGTTTACATTACAGTTCATCGCAGTAGCAAAATTACAGTTAGGAAGTAGCAACAAAAACCATTTCATGATTGAGGGTCACCACAACATGAAGAACTGTATTAAAGGGTCGCAGCATTGGGAATGTTGAGAGCCACTACTGTAGGGTCTGAGTTAAGCCGTGACAAGAAATCCATTCCACTTTCTGAAGGCTGAAATCATAGAGGCTTAACTCTCTTCACTTGGCCACGGTGCATCAGAGGACCCAGGCTCAGTCCTTGCCCCACTGTTTAATGAGTAGATCTCACTCTGACTGAGCCCCCTCACGGATGGAGCGGAGCCACAGTTTGCACCCCCTGCTCCTCCCCCAGTCAGCCTGACGGGGAGTGGGTGCCTCTTCAAGCTGGAAGCCAGGAGAACACGGGGCACAGGAACTGAGACTCTCCAGATCTCAGAGAGAGACAGAGACAGAGAGACACACAGAGAGATAGAGAGAGACAGAGACAGAGACAGAGAGACAGAGAGACAGAGACAGACAGAGAGAGGAAGGAAGGACAGGAGGAAGAAAGGAAGGATCACACTCTCAGACTCTGTCAGACCTGGTGGGACATGGTGGTGGGTGGAGGCTGGAAGGGGAGGCAGCCATTTACCGGCACAATCAACAAACAAGGGCTGAGAACACAAAGCCAGGCATTGTGCAAACTCTGAGGAAGTAAAAAGGAATTCTTATTTATAATTTACACCCCACCTACTTCCAAAGAGAATTTTAAAGGTGACTCACAGTGAAAACCACATATGAAGCAACATCACTGAGTTAAAAATTGAAAAGCCGATCCGTGAGAAGAAAGAGAGGAAGTCTGTATTACTTATATACACCACATGCCAAGGTCCTTCTGCCCAATGGCTCCGGTTTACAGAAGGGGGCCACAGGAGCCAGGAGGCGTGGCCAAAGCCGAGAGAAAGACAGGCCACTCAGGTCCCTAGGGATTATCATAATTTAGAGAGCGTGAAACATTTCAAATTTTCCTTTAAAGCTAGAATTTAACAGAACAATTAAGTTAAAGAAAATGGATTAATATCTAGTATTAGTGGACCAGTCTTTAAGCGAACACAATCATATTTAGTTTGGGGGTGGATAAGAGGCTCACAAGTGTCAAGCCTAGGATCTCCAAAGCATGTCGTGCAGCCTGAGGTACACATTCAGGCTCATAACCTGTGCTGGGACACTTGTCACTAGATCTTCAGCTGGAACGTCACCACAGTGAGTGGGGGTTCACAGAGATGTGCAGGGGACACAGTCACTTTCTGTACAGTGTGACTGGATCAGAGACCTGCTTTAGATTTCAGATTTATTCCTGCAGCTAACCTATCCTTATCAGTTCCACTCGGTAGAGCAGGGGAAGGAACCCTGTTATCCAAGTTGGCAACCTTCTGGCTTGCTTTAGTGGTCATTCGTGAGTGACTCGTGGGATACAGGTAAATCCCAGTCTTTTGAATTCCCCATCATGGCAAATGATTCTGTTTTCCCAGCAGCATGGGGAGGCTGTCTGGGTTCTCCATGCAGCCTGAATCCTTGCTGTCTTCAACAGGTGAAGCCTGCTCCAGCTCACCAATGGACCCACCTCAGATGCCACTGGCACCGTCATACGTCCTTATTCTTCATCACGCCCTGACTTGCCAGGCTGTGCCCTGGCATACTGAAGAGCAATGTGGTAAAGTTGGCAATGGACGTGGCAGGGAAGAGAGTAGGCCTGATTCCACCTAGTCTCTCCCCCTTCCCTGCTCCCACAGACCACAATGATGGAAAGGTCAAGTGTCCCCATCTCAAAATCTATTCAGCCGGGCTTACACTTTACATGTGAGATGAGATTCCTTTCTTCCCTTGACAATAGCTTGCTCTCCATCAGAGAAGCAAGCATTGCTTCCAGGAACAAAACCCAGAAGAACAATATTTATAGGCTGTGGGAGCCTATCTAATGATCATCCTAGGATATCCTAGGAAATGTGACCCCCACACAGACAGGTTCAGCAGGAGCATCCACTTATGCTGATTTCAAATTACAGAATAAATATAGTCTATGTCCTTATATGAGGAACATTAAACAATACAAACACTGTCTTCCACACTCAACATACATTCCTCCAATAGCTGTTTGTCACATCAGCCACCAAGAACAGCATTGGGCATTCTCTGCTGAAGGAAGGCAAGTGCTGGAGAGCCTAGCGGTACCATAGCTGGGGTTCTGAAACCTAAACGTGGCTTGGACAGCCTTGCAAAAACAGAATAGCCCAGTGGGCACGACGTCTTTCAGGCAGGTTTAGATATAGAAGCAAAGCTACCGTTGGTCTCTCCTATCCGTAGGGAGTTCAAAGAGCGTTGTATTTAAAAGGAGATGGCAGAGCCAATCTCCCTGCTCTTTCCGTTCCTGGGAAGGTTAGTCATGGTCCAAAATGTGAACCAGAAATGATTTGAGAGTTTGGGAAGGAAATGACTCATCCAGTATAAAATGTTACAAAATAATCAATCAGTCAGACCTCACAGTCTCCTACATTTAGGCACAGAAATGCAACTATCAAAAAACTAGATATAAACTACCATTCTTATCCTGGACTAGGGAAATCTATATAGCTAAGAGCAGCTGCCTTAAACAGAAAAGTGATCATGAAGAAAATACAAGAGCTTTGCCTTGGGAAGGACTCCTGGGGTCATCTTGTCAGTTCCCTGCCTTTGTCATAGGGAACAAGACAAAGGTAATTACTCTAACCCAACCCATCTCAATAAAGAAAGAAAATACATTTTAAGAGTTGGGAAAGTAAACTTTAAAATATATATATATATATATATATATATATATATATATATATATATACTTTTTGTGGATAGAAAAATCTAAGCACATACAAATATGACTTGCCCGATTTTAACAAGATTGATGGGTATAAAAGTGACATGCAAAAATGTTTCCATTGATATATGATCAATACATATATTATCAATGAGTGTTGAGAAAAAAATTTTTAAGTAATCATTTATATTTGCATCAAAAGTATGTGTGGTGGCTTGAATATGCTTGACCCAGGAAGTGGCACTATTAGGAGGTGTGGCCTTGCTGGAGGAAACTTGACATTGTGGGGCTGGGCTTTGAGACCCTCTTCCTAGCCACATGGGAGACATTCTTCTCCTGGCTGCCTTCCAATTATGACACAGAACTCTCAGTTCCTTGTCTGTGTGGACATTCCTGGGTGCTGCCATGCTAGATGCTATGATGATAATGGACTGAACCTCTGAAACTATAAGTCATCTCCAATTAAATGTTTGCCTTTATCAGAGTTGCCTCGGCCACAGTGTCTCCTCATAGCAATGGAAACCCTAAGACAGTATGTGCCCAAACTTATCCTGCATGTGTATAAAATGGTTAGACTTTAAGAGCAGACACTAAGCAATGTTTTTTGTGAATATCCCATGTGGTATGCATCCATGAATATAGTACACCTCCCTGCACTCTGCTGTTATTGTAAAGAGGTCAGCTTCTCCAAGTTTTATATAGGTTCCGTGCATCCCAGAGATCATATATAGTGTTTTGAATGATGTCATGGAAAATGTAATGCACTCTGCATTTTAAAATTCTACCATGTCCACATCTAATCATGTTACAGGGGTCTGCCAGCCACATGGAGACCGCCACACCTTTGAAAGTTCCAGGATTCGGATTTTCCATTTGTTCTCTGAGTGGTGTGATGAATCTAATTTTCTTGGGAACCCATACATCAGAAATGGCCCAGAGGTGTGGATGCTGAGCGATCACTGCAGTCCTAGGCTGGTGCATGACATGCATGCCCCGCACAGCGCCAGGGAGGACCACCCTAAGACGGCACTAAATCATCTGCTCCACCTGCTGTCCTTTCTGCTCCTTCTCCTTCATTGCTTCCCATCTTTCTCCTTCCTCTTTCTTTTACGCTCTTTCCTTATCCCTCTGTCCCCCCCTCCTTGTCCCTCTGTCCTCCATCCTTGTCCCTCTGTCCCCATCCTTGTCCCTCTGTCCCTCTATCCTTGTCCCTCTGTCCCCCATCCTTGTCCCTCTCTCCTCCATCCTTGTCCCTCTCTCCTCCATCCTTGTCCCCCTGTCCTTCATCCTTGTCCCTCTGTCCCTCAATCCTTGTCCCCCTCTCCTCCATCCTTGTCCCTCTGTCCTCTCACCCTGTCCCTCTGTCCCTCCATCCTTGTCCCTCTGTCCCCCATCCTTATCCCTCTGTCCTCCATCCTTGTCCCTCTGTCCTCTCACCCTGTCCCTCTGTCCCTCCATCCTTGTCCCTCTGTCCCCCATCCTTATCCCTCTGTCCCCCATCCTTGTCCCTCTGTCCCCCATCCTTGTCCCTCTGTCCCCTCACCCTGTCCCTCTGTCCCCTCACCCTGTCCCTCTGTCCCCATCTCTGTCCCATGTTCTCTCCTCCACCTCTCTCTTCTCCGTCTTGTTCTCAGCAGCCTTCCTGGTCTATTTGCACCTCTCAGTCTTAGTCAGATGACCTGGTGGTAAAGAATCAAGACATTTTAGCTTCCCGGTCCTTCCCTCCCCCTAGAAACCAGCTTGAACTGGTTTTGGTTAGCTCCCAGACGTTTCCCCAGAGATCCTCCTCTCTGCTCTGCAGCCACTGCCAGTTCTCCCACTGCCCACAGAGCCCTGAGCTCCACTGCTGTCCCAGATGCTCCTGGGCTGCCCTGGGAACTCTTTCTAAAGCCATAGCCCGGGAAGAGAGA
The DNA here is from genome assembly GCA_902729485.2 of Mus minutoides. Lineage (NCBI taxonomy): Eukaryota > Metazoa > Chordata > Mammalia > Rodentia > Muridae > Mus > Mus minutoides. Next base: position 6,116 of record LR752325.1, on the reverse strand, counting down.
CCATCTTCTGACTTCTAAATTTATCTCTTCTCAGCTCCACAAACAAAGCTTCCCTTGCTCTTTCCTGAACCCCAAGACAGAAACACAGATTTTTGGCTGCCCTTCTTCCCACCCCAGAGAAGGGCTGTTTTTGCAATAAGGGGCATTGGAAGATTGTCGTCTGCCAGGAATGCAGAGATTTTTTTTTTTCCTTTCTCCACAGTCTGGGCTGATTTGACCTGATTGACAGGAGAGATAGCGCTTGTGGGAGGACGGGAGGGAAGAGGACTACGATGGGGGGGTGGGGAGAGGGAGGTTCGGGTGAAGGAAAGATCAAGTTCCACAATCTTAGAACTGGAAAAGGAAAGGAATCCTGCAGGCCCCAACACATGAACGCCACACAGTTTCAGCAGTGGACCCAGGAGCTTTTGAAGACTCGAGGAAGTCTGCTCCTGTCCAGAGTTAGCTAACAGAACCCAGACTAGCCAGCGGGTCCGACCCCACCCTGGCCCAGCAACACCTCCTGCTTTATTCAAGGCAAAGAAAGTTGACAGTCTTGGCAGCAAAAATGAAACTGTGTGATTTATGAGGAATTCTGAGCTATCTCCCAGTTGACAGCCTCTGGAGCTCTCACAAGCCCACACTTTTGTGGGGGCAGGCATTTAATGAAACAAACACATGAGTTATTCGTCTTTCATTAGGGATGACATGCAGAAAATTCATATCAGAATGAAAACCGGGATCCTGGCCAGGATGCGTGGTCCCATGGTCGAGACCACGTGGGCAAGCAGGGAGGGAGCACACTTATCTGGAGATGGGAGGACGGAGAGGGGCTGGTGCCTTCAAGCACATGCCGCGGTGAGTTGTCTTAAGTAAGTCCCTTGGAAATTTAGGAAGCTGGATGCTAGGGCTCAGTGTCACACACAAGAAAGCTGAGGCTCAGGAGGGCAGCCTCAGTCACCCATCAAGTTAGGGCCTGAGCCAGGAGCCAAGGCCGGGCCCTCTCTGACTCAGCTTCACTGAAGCCATCTGTGTGGAAAAGCGAGGCCAGCTGTGCAGGGCTTGGGGTCCAACTGTGTAGATGAAGCTCTCTCAGAGTGGGGCCCA